>JXCR01100676.1:39093-79784 GCA_002079205.1 Phalaenopsis hybrid cultivar | reverse complement strand
GGGGGGGGGGGGTTCCTTGAGACAAAAAGTAGCCAAAACTAGCAGATTTAGTAGGTAGCTTGATATCAACAAAACGTCCTAAGAAACTTTGTCCCAATGAAAATAAGTTCTCTATTTGGTTAGTGTTGAAAAAGGTCTATAACTCTAGACAAATGTTAAATGAACGTCCTAATGAACACAAGCTTCCCTTGAAGAGAGCGCAATTGCATTAAACTTTTAGGAGGCTCCATCTTTATGATGGATTTAATCTTACTAGGGTCAACCTCGATGCCCTTATGTTGGACTATGAACCCCAAAAAATTTTCGAAAGAGGTACCAAAAGTGCACTTCAACGGGTTCATCATCAGATTGTATTTTCTAAGAAGTTCAAAAACTGACCTTAGATTTGAAATATGGTTTTCTTCAAAATAAATTTTGACCATTATATCGTCATTGTAACATTCAACCTAGTGATGCAACAAATCATTGAAGATGTGCTTCATGGCATGTTGGTAGGTTGCCCTAACATTTTTCAAGCTGAAGAGCATAACTTTGTTCCAGAAAATGCCTATGGGCATGTGGAACATTGTATGCTACTTTTATTTTGGGACCATTCAGATTTGATTGTAACCAATAAATCCATCCTTGAAGGAGAGTGTCTCATGTGAAGTGGTGACATCTACCATCAATTCAGGTATAGACAAAGAAAAGTCTTCTTTTGGGTAGACCTTATTCTTGTCTTGAAATTCGATGCAAATTCATATCTGTTCGTTCTTTTTTGAATTGGTATGATGTTTGCAAGCCATGTAGCCTAAGCATCTTCCCTAATGATGCTAGCCTTGTCCAGCTTCTTGGTTTCTTCAATAAACTTTATCTCAATCTCGGGCCGCATTATCCGATGTGTTGATTTAATAAGAACAATGCTTGACTTAATGACTAGATTATGGACAAGTGATACGCCAAAATAATATACTATTTTAAGTACATATTATATACTTATTTTTGGTGATATTGTACTATAAAGAAGGGTATTTTCATGTTTTTGTTACAGGTATATCATTTTTAGGTATTTGGAGCAAAAATGACAAAATGAATAAAATTTGGAGCCAAAATAGCAAATTTTGGAATTATGGCATATGATGCGCTATTTGACAGAGGCTTAGCACATGATGCACCAAAGATGAATTTTTGTTGATTAAGGCGGTTTGAGATGAATTTTGCGTGAATTATTAAAGGAACACTTGTTCTACACACCTGTTGGAGTAATTTAATGTATCTAGACACTTCGAAAGGTTCTTTTATGAAGGGATATGTCTCTTAGATCAAATGACACATCATTTGAAATTAAAAGAGTTGACTTTTGGAGGGAATTTTGAATTCCCTTTGAAAAGAGGCAGCCCAAAATAAAAGAGGTAGATTTGAAGGAGTTTGGAGGGGGGATGAAAAGGAGAAGAAAGTGGGGGTGGCGTGAAAAGAAGGGAGAGAAGAAGAGGAGATTTTCTTCTAGGGTTGTAAGAGGAGAGGGAAGGCAAGAGATTTCTTCTTCATTACACTTTTAAGAGAGAATTGAGTGTGCTTGTCAAGAGAGAAAGCCTTGGAGAGAACTTCTAGAGATTTGATTGGGAATGATTGTGAGATAAGTTATGTCTTTTATTTCTTTTATTTTGTAAACTTGTTTTAATATATGAAATCTGTGTTTTGTCGTATCCTTCTCATGAATTATGAGTAGTATTCTTTATCCTTCTCCCTACTTTGAGATATGATTTTCTGAAGAATTGATTTTATTTTCTATGGGTTTAAATGTCAATAATTTGTGATGATTTGAACTCCGATCTTCATTTACTTTTGAATCTGGCCAATTGAAATGTTCAAACGTGTTGAGAAACATATGATCTGAAAAGGGCTTTGATTTCTACAACAGGGGGAGAGTCACATTTGATTTCATGGAGAGTATGTCATATATGGAATTGAGTGCAAATAAATAGAAAAATGTACTTTATTGAATGCAGAATTGGAGATTTTAAGGTGACAGATTAAAATCCCCAGTTTAGTCCAGTTGATTGGAAACTAATGCGAGTTTGTTAGCCCTTAGGGGAGGGAGTAGTGGGAGCTCTGGAGTGGCAGCCGATATCTTCCCAGCCTAACCATAAAATTAGAGATCAAACTCTAGATTAGTCAATGTTATTTATAACACTTGGAGAGGGTAAGGAATNTATATATATATATATATATATATATTCAAATAATTTTAATTTCTTCATAGTCCATATACTCATTGTAAAGGGGAATGATGCTTTCTTAAATTTGAATCTTCCGTCAATAAAAACTTTATTTAGTTTTCATAATTTTACTTTTGAAAGCTTAGTTTTTACTTAGTTAACTCTAACTTTCAACTGCATTTTATATTGCATTCACTTTAGTAGTTAATATTCAAACTTCACAATTTACTTTTATTTTTGTATTTTTAAATTATAAAATAATTTTAAGAATTTACTTATATGTTTTTCTAACGTCCCTGTGGAATCAATATCCAGGACTCCATTAGAGCTTTTTATTACTTGAGTGATATGTATACTTGTGTTGATTTTAAAAGGGATTTGACAGTTCAAAAAGAGTTTTAAAGATAAATTAATTTCATAAAAGGTACTTTTGTTAAGGATAATATTGCATATTTATTGTTATATCAGCCATGTGTATTTTGTAATATTGAAAAATATTTACAAAATTTACACACTAAATCTGCCCGCATCAAGTTTTTGGCGTCGTTGCTAGGAAAGTAATGAAAAATATTAGTAAGTTATTTTCTTTTATTATAAAATTATAAAAAAGAGTGTTTGTTATTTTGTTTTGAACATTTTCTTATTTAAGTGTGTTTGCTTTTTTTTTTAATAACTTGCTTTGTTTGTCTATGCGTAGTGTAAGATCTAAAAATTTAGTACCTTACGATTCTGAGTTAGAGAGAACAATTAGAAAAATTTGAAAACAACAAAAAGAAATAGATCATTTTAGTGAAAAGACTTGCAATTTGAGTAATGCTGGAAATAAAAATGAACATCATTAGACAACTTTAAGAGATTATGTTAATACTACAATAGCTGAAATTCATTTGAGCATACAGAACCCTGTTATAGCTACCAATTCATTTGAGCTTAAACTTGCTTTTATCAAAATGATACAAAACAATCAGTTTGGAGGAACACCAACTAAAGATCCTAATTTACACCTTGCTAGTTTTCTAGAATTGTGTGCTACATTTAAATATGATGGAGTGTCGAATGATGCTGTCAGGCTTAGACTGTATCCTTCTACACGAAGGGATAAAGCTAAAATGTGGTTAAATTCATTAACACTTGTATCTATCAGAACATGGGGAGATTTGTCACAAAAAAATTTATCAAAATATTTCCAACCTTTAAAAACTGCTATGCATAGAAATGATATCACATCTTTTTATCAGTTTGAAGGGAAACAATTTATGAAGCATGGGAAAGACTTAAAGATCTCCTTAGAAAATTTCCACATCGTATGTTGCTAGATTGGTTAATAATTCAAACTTTTATAATGGGTTGGTTGGATCTCTTAGATCGATAATTCACGCTGCTACTAGTGGATCATTAATGTCAAAATCATTCGATGAAGCATATTCATTAATTGAAGAGATGACGACTAATAATTTTCAATAGCCCTCTAAAAGGGTAAATCCAAAAAGAATAGCTAGTATTCATGAATCTGATGAAATATCTGTGTTAGCTTCCCAAATAGTTGCTATATCAAAGAAGATAGATCAATATGGAATGAAGTATTCTCAGACAGCACCGTGCTTCAGGGAAACTCATTGGGATAAATGATGGAATCTCAATCTTCTTATGATACTTTAAATGCAATAAAAAATCATTCTAATAATCATTATGCTAATTATTATAATCCTGGTTGGAAGAATCATCCAAACTTTAGTTGGAGTAACAATAATTCTAATGCTGCAAATCTGCAATGGGGAAACAATACTATGAACCCATTGGGAAACTCCAACAATCAAGGGAATCATGCTTATAAACCTTATTACCCTCTAGGTTTTAATAAATTGCAGAGTAAGGAGAAAAAGTTATGAATGGAAGAATTGATATTACAAATTTGAAGTCAATTACAAAGTCAAGGAGCTACAATTAGAAACATGGAAAATCAATTGGGATGTATTGCTACTGCACTTAGCAGTAGACCTCCAGGAACATTGCCTAATAATGTTGAAGTAAATCCTAAAGATCGGAACAAAGAGAAAATTAAAGCTTTTCAGCAAAGTAGTGGAAAAGAATTAGAAAACAGAGTTCAACAAGAAGTTAAAATTGAGAAAGATGAGGTGGAAAATGAAAAATCTAATGACTATTTTTATTTTGAAGCAGAAAGTCCTATTAAACCAATGAAAATCACTGTAGAAATACCACCACCTCCATTTCCTAAAAAAATTAAAGCAAAAAATAGAGACAACCAATTTTTTAATTTTTTTTGAAATTTTAAGGAAGCTAACGATAAAAATTCCATTTGTTGAAGCTTTGGAACAAATGTCAAGCTATGTGAAGTTTTTGAAGGATATATTTAATAAGAAAAAAAAATTATAGATAATGAGACTGTTGCACTCGATGAAGAGTGTAGCGCTATAATTCAGAAAAATCTTCCTAAAAAACTTAAAGATCCTCGAAGTTTTACAATTCCTCATGCTATTGGTGAATGATTTTATGGAAAAGCTTTTTGTGATTTAGGAGCCAGTATTAACCTTATGCCGTTATCAATTTTTAGAAGGTTGGGCTTAGGAGATATTTCACCTACTACTATAACTCTTCAGTTAGCTGATCGTTCAATTACCTGTCCTAAAGGAGTTATAGAAGATGTTTTTAGTAAAGGTTGATTAATTTATCTTTCCTGTGGATTTTATTGTATTAGATATAGAGAAAGATAAAGAAATTCCTATCATTTTAGGAAGAGCATTCCTAGCCACTAGAAGAGTTTTGATAGATGTGTAGAAAGGAGAACTAACTATAAGAGTTAGTGATCAAGAGGCTACATTTAATATTGTAAAATCAATGAGATACCCTACAAAAGAGCAAGAGATTGAATGCTTCAGAATGGATATTAACAAGTATTTAAGCCATGAATATTTTAAGAAGACTTTTGAAAGAGAATTTGAAAAGGAATATATAAAATATCAAAATGAGGATAAATTTCAAGATGAATCTATGGAAGTGAGTAAAGAGGATTTAGATTATGTTCAGGAAAAATTTGAAATGTTAGATCTTACAGAAAGTAACAAGAATTTTATTTCATCTGTTGAGAAACCTCCTGAACTTGAACTGAAAACACTTCCTACGCATTTGAAGTATGCATATTTAGGAGATTTATCTACATTACCTGTTATAATATCCTCAAAATTAACTGATAAGAAAGAACAATAGTTGTTAGAAACTTTGAAAAGATATAAGAAAGCTTTTGAATGGACATTAGCTGATATTAAAGAAATCAATCCTTCAATTTGTATGTATAGAATTTTATTAGAAGATCAACATAAACCAAGAACTGATCCTCTAAGGCGATTAAATCCTATGATAAAAGAAGTTGTGAAGAAAGAAATTTTAAAATTGTAATTCCAATTCACTGTGTTCCAAAGAAAGGTGTGACTGTAGTGACATATGAGCATAATGAATTAATATCAACAAGAGAAGTCACAGGTTGGAGAATCTGCTCAGATTAAAGAAAATTAAATTTTGTCATTAGGAAGGATCATTTTCCTTTACTTTTCTTGGACCAGATGTTAGATTGCTGGCTGGGCACAAATATTTTTGTTTTCTAGATAGATATATCGATTATCATCAAATACCTATTGCTCCTGAGGATCAAAAGAAAATAACATTTACTAGTCCTTATGGAATGTTTGTCTTTCAGAGAAAGCCCTTTGAATTATGTAATGCACATACAACATTTCAAAGATCTATGATGTTAATTTTTTGCGATTTGATTGAAAAAGGGATTAAAGTCTTTATGGACAATTTTTCTGTATTTGGAACTTTATTCGAAATATGTTTAAATCATTTAGAGAAATTTCTGGAACATTGTGAAAAGACTAAGCTCGTATTGAACTGGGAAAAATGTCAATTCATGGTTGCAGTAAGAATTGTGCTTGGACATAAAATTTTTGAAAATGCCATGAAAGTAGATCCAGTAAAAATACAGATTATATCAAACCTACCTCCACTTACTATAAAAAGAGGAGTTAGGAGCTTTTCAGGACATGTTGGATTTTACAACAGATATATTAAAGATTTTTAAAAAATTACTAAACCTTTATGACAACTTTTGAAAAAAAAAATAGAAAATTTGACTTTAATTAAGATTGCCTTAAAGCCTTTGAAATTTTAAAATAAAAATTGATCACTTCTCCTATAATTGTTTCATTTTATTGGGAGAAACCTTTTGAATTAATGTGTGATGCAAGTGATTGTGCTATTGGAGCTATTTTAGGGCAGAGATATGATAAGATTTTTAAAGTCATATACTATGCTAGTAAGACTCTTAATGATGCTCAGATTAATTACACCACCACTGAAAGAGAGTTATTAGTAGCTTTTGTTAAGTTTAGATCATATTTGATTGGAGCTAAATGTGTTATGCATACTTACCATTCAACTATTAAATATTTGATGTAAAAGAAAGATGTTAAACCGAGATTAATTAGATGGGTACTTCTGATGCAAGAGTTTGATTTTGTAATAGTCGATAGAAAAGAGATTGATAATCACATTGTTGATCATCTATCTAGGCTAGAATAGGAAGAAATACTTGATTTGGAAAAAGAAATTAATGAAACTTTTCCTGATGAACAATTTTATGCTGTAAAAGGATGGGAAATACCTCAGTATATCGATATTGTAAATTATATTATTTGTGGTATTTTACTGACTGATAAAAAAATAGGAAAAAAAATTCATTCATGATGCAAAATCTTATTTTTGGGATGATCCTTATTTGTATAAATAATGTAAAGATTTAGTAATGAGATGATGTGTGTCTTAGAAAGAAATTCAAAAAATTATTCAGAAATGTCATGATTCTGAATTTTGAGGTCATTTTGAAAACGATAGAACTGTTCATAAAATTTTGCAATTTGAATTTTATTGGCCTACTCTACTTAGAGATGTTATTATATATATAAAAACATGTGACCGGTGTCAGAGAGTAGGTAATATTTCAAAAAGAAATGAAATGCCTTTAAATTTTAAATTGAAAATTGAAATTTTTTATGCATGGGGATTAGATTTTATGGGTCATTTATACCTTCATTCAGAAATATATACATTGATTACAGTGGATTATGTTTCCAAATGAATTGAAGCAACACCTTACATAGATGTGATGCTATGAGTGTTTCAAAATTTTTAATTAAGAATATTTTTACAAGATGTGGAATGTTGAGAGTAATCATTACCGATGGAGGATCTCATTTTAGGAATGCAACAGTTGCAAGATTGGTGGAAAAACATAATATAAAGCATAAAGTTGTAACTGCTTATCATTCTCAGACTAGTGGTTTAGCAGAAGTATCTAATCGTGAAATTAAGAGAATTTTAGAAAAAAATGTTAACCCTAATAAAATGGATTGGTCTATTAGATTAGATATGACATTATGAGCATACATGCCTGCTTATAAGACACTTACAGAAATGTCCCCATATAGAGTAAATGTTGGGAAGACTTGTCACTTGCCAGTTGAATTAGATCATAAAGCTTATTGGGCTATAAAGAATTCAATTTCAATTTGAAAGAAGCTCGTGAGAAAAGATTATTATAATTGAATGAGATTGGGGAAATTAAGAATGAATCTTACGATAATGTGAGGATTTATAAGGAAGAGATGAAAGAATGACATGATCAGAAGATAATAAAAAGAGAATTTGAACCTGAACAAAAAGTTTTATTATACAATACAAGATTGAAATTATTTCCTGGAAAATTAAAGTCTAGGTGGAAAGGGACATTCAGATTTATAAACGTCTATCTTTATAGAGTAGTTAATATTGAAGAACCTAGACTGGAAAAATATTTAAAGTGAATGGGCACAAATTGAAACCATATTTTGATGGTCAAAGACTAGCTTTAAAGAAACTGTAATATTGGGGCACCCAGAATGAGACTGGTAATATCAGGCTGACGATTTTAAACCAAGCGCTTTGTGGGAGGCAGCCCATATGACTCGTTATTTAGTTTGCTTTTGAGTTTTTTGTGTTTGAAATATTTTATGTATATTTATGTTTAGGTTTTTATGAAGTTTGTGTATTTGAGAAAAATATTTAGAAAAATATTTATTTGCCTAATTTTATGGAAAAATTATAAATTTATTGGATCGAAATCAAAATAGTGTTGCTTTTGGAACTGGCGCATGATGTGCTAGATTGGCGTATGATGCGCTAGATTGGTGCATGATGCGCTAGATTGGTGCATGATGCTACGAATTCCAAAGAGCTGGTGCTGCCGCGATAAAAATGACTTATACGTTTCAAAAGGTGGTTTTTGGTGATTTCTTCTCCTTATAACTCCTAAAAACTGAATCCTAAGTCTATTTTAAGGGGGAAAATGAGGGAAAGGCCACTAGATTTCAAATCCAATGGCTTCCCACTCCAAAAAAACTGCAAGATTTGGAATTTTTAGCTGGAGAAAATTTGTCAGTTTTGATTCCCAAAAATTTCATGATCGAGTTCTAGTGAAGAAGAGACTAATCAAGGAAAGGAGATTTGTGAATCGAGGATTCAACACATCGAATACTCGAGTGGAAGAGATTATTGCGTAGAGGAGCTGGGAAATGCTTTGCTACACTACTGCCGCATCAGTCGCCCCTGTGGTGAAAGAGTTTTATGCAAATCTTCATGAGATCAACTAAGGAACAATCCATGTGCGAGGCCGGTTTGTGCATTTCACTCCTTCAAAAATAAATGAGAAGTTTATGATTGAGAATGTGCCTATTTTCCATTATGCAAATTTTACCCCAACGAGAGGCAATATGAATGAAATCTATTGGTACCTTACAGATGAAGATGCGAATTGGGAGGCTAGAGATGATGAGAATGTAAGTTTTTCCTCATCATTTTTAAATCCTACTTCTAAGGCATGACACTTCTTTATTGCATCAAAATTATTGCCCACAATGAAGATCAGTAAGGTAACTAAGGAGAACACTATTTTAAATTACTATATTCAAACCAGAAAACCTGTTGATATTAGAGACATAATTATAAAATCGATTTTGGGTTTGATTGTGAATGGATCTACAATTGGACTTGGACATCCATCAATTGTTTTCCTACTATGCAGTCAATCGAATGTACCTTATGAAAGTTGGGAAAAAGTGTTTCTTCCTTGGAAACCGATGGATCATGGAGTCTATTGCAACTGTATTGGAATGAGAGATGAAAATGATATGAATGTGCAGATGGATAAAGGATCTTAAAATTCATCACCTATTCAACCCTACTATAACTCGNCCTACGCATTTGAAGTATGCATATTTAGGAGATTTATCTACATTACCTGTTATAATATCCTCAATATTAACTGATAAGAAAGAACAACAGTTGTTGAAAACTTTGAAAAGATATAAGAAAGCTTTTGGATGAACATTAGCTGATATTAAAGAAATCAATCATTCAATTTGTATGTATAGAATTTTATTAGAAGATCAACATGAACCAAGAGCTGATCCTAAAAAAAGATTAAATCCTATGATGAAAGAAGTTATGAAGTAAGAAATTTTAAAATGGTTAGATGTTAGAATAATATATCCTATTTCAGAAAGTGCTTGGGTAAGTCCAATTCACTGTATTCCAAAGAAAGGTGTGACGTAGTGACAAATAAGCATAATGAATTAATATCAACAAGAGAAGTCACTGGTTGGAGAATCTGCTCAGATTATAGAAAATTAAATTGTCATTAGGAAAGATCATTTTCGTTTACTTTTCTTGGACCAGATGTTGAATGGGCTGGCTAGGCACAAATATTTTTATTTTCTAGATAGATATATCGATTATCATCAAATACCTATTGCTCCAAAGGATCAAAAGAAAATAACATTTACTAGTCCTTATGGAACGTTTGTCTTTCAGAGAATGCCCTTTGAATTATGTAATGCACATACAACATTTCAAAGATGTATGATGTCAATTTTTAGTGATTTGATTGAAAAAGGGATTGAAATCTTTCTGGACTATTTTTCTGTATTTGGAACTTCATTCAAAATATGTTTAAATCATTTAGAGAAATTTCTAGAACATTGTGAAAAGACTAAGCTCGTATTGAACTGGGAAAAATATCAATTCATGGTTGCAGTAAGAATTGTGCTTGGACATAAAATTTTAGAAAATGCCATGAAAGTAGATCCAGTAAAAATACAGATTATATTAAACCTACCTCCACTTACTACAGTAAGAGGAGTTAGGAGCTTTTTAGGACATGTTGGATTTTACAACAGATATATTAAAGATTATTCAAAAATTACTAAAACTTTATGACAACTTCTGAAAAAAGATATAAAATTTGACTTTAATTAAGATTGCTATAAAGCCTTTGAATATTTAAAAGAAAAATTGATCACTACTCCTATAATTTTTGCATTTTATTGGGAGAAACCTTTTCAATTAATGTGTGATGCAAGTGATTGTGCTATCGGAGCTGTTTTAGGGCAGAGATATGAAAAGATTTTTAAAGTCATATACTATGCTAGAAAGACTACTAATGATGCCCAGATTAATTACACCACCACTGAAAGAGAGTTATTAGCCATTGTGTATGCTTTTGTTAAGTTTAGATCATATCTGATTGGAGCTAAATGTGTTATGCATATTTACCATTCGGCTATTAAATGTTTGATGTAAAAGAAGAATGTTAAATCAAGATTAATTAGATGAGTACTTCTGATGCAAGAGTTTGATTTTGTAATAGTCGATAGAAAAGAGATTGATAATCAAATTGTTGATCATCTATCTAGGCTAGAATAGGAAGAAATAATTGATTTGGAAAAAGAAATTAATGAAACTTTTCATGATGAACAATTTTATGTTGTAAAAGGATGGGAAATACCTCAATACGTTGATATTGTAAATTATATTATTTATGGTATTTTACTAT
This sequence comes from Phalaenopsis hybrid cultivar, assembly GCA_002079205.1. Taxonomy (NCBI): domain Eukaryota; kingdom Viridiplantae; phylum Streptophyta; class Magnoliopsida; order Asparagales; family Orchidaceae; genus Phalaenopsis; species Phalaenopsis hybrid cultivar. The sequence continues at coordinate 68,645 of JXCR01100676.1, read as the reverse complement.
ATGGACTAACAAAACAACAGGAAAAGAAATTCATTCATGATGTAAAATCTTATTTTTGGGATGATCCTTATTTGTATAAACAATGTAAAGATTTAGTAATGAGATGATGTGTGCCTTAAAAAGAAATTCAAAAAATTATTCAGAAATGTCATGATTCTGAATTTTGAGGTTATTTTGGAAATGATAGAATTGTTCATAAAATTTTGCAATCTGAATTTTATTGGCCTACTCTATTTAGAGATGTTATTATATATATAAAAACATGTGACCGGTGTGAGAGAGTAGGTAGTATTTCAAAAAGAAATGAAATGCCTTTAAATTTTAAATTGAAAATTGAAATTTTTTATGCATGGGGATTAGATTTTATGGGCCATTTATAATTTCATTCAGAAATATATACATTGATTACAGTGAATTATGTTTCAAAATGAATTGAAGCAATCACTTTACATAGATGTGATGCTATGAGTGTTTCAAAATTTTTAATTAAAAATTTTTTTACAAGATATGGAATGCCGAGAGTAATCATTACTGATGGAGGATCTCATTTTAGGAATGCAACAGTTGCAAGATTAGTGGAAAAACATAATATAAAGCATAAAATTGTAACTGCTTATCATTCTCAGACTAGTGGTTTAGCAGAAGTATCTAATCGTGAAATTAAGAGAATTTTAGAAAAAAATGTTAATCCTAATAAAATGGATTGGTCTATTAGATTAGATATGGAATTATGGGCATACATGCCTGCTTATAAGACACTTATAGGAATGTCCCCATATAGAGTAAATGTTGGGAAGACTTGTCACTTGCCAGTTGAATTAGATCATAAAGCTTATTGGGCTATAAAAGAATTCAATTTCAATTTAAAGGAATTTGGTGAGAAAAGATTATTGTAATTGAATAAGATTGAGGAAATTAGGAATGAATCTTACGATAATGTGAGGATTTATAAGGAAGAGATGAAAGAAAAAAGAGAATTTGAACCTAAACAGGAAGTTTTATTATACAATATAAGATTGAAATTATTTCCTGGAAAATTGAATTCTAGGTGGAAAGAGACATTCAGATTTATAAATGTCTATCCTTATGGAGTAGTTAATATTGAAGAACCTAGACTGGAAAAATATTTAAAGTGAATGGGCACAGATTGAAACCATATTTTGATGGTCAAAAACCAACTTTTAAAGAAACTATAATATTGGGTCACCCAGAATGAGAATAGGAATGTCAGGCTGACGATATTAAACCAAGCGCTTTGTGGGAGGCAACCCATATAAATCGTTATTTAGTTTGCTTTTGAGTTTTTTGTGTTTGAAATATTTTATGTATATTTATGTTTAGGTTTTTATGAAGTCCGTGTATTTGAGAAAAATATTTAGAAGCATATTTATTTGCCTAATTTTATGGAAAAATTGAGAATTTATTGAATCGAAATCGAAATAGTGTTGTTTTTGAAACTGTCGCATGATGCGCTAGATTGGCGTATGATGCGCTAGATTGGTGCATGATGCGCTAGATTGGTGCATGACGCTTCAAATTCCAGAGAGCTGGCGTATGATGCTCTGCCACGATGAAAATGACTTATACATTTCAAAAGGTGGTTTTTGGAGATTTCTTCTCTTTATAACTCCTAAAAACTGAATCCTAAGTCTATTTTAAGGGGGAAAATGAGGGAAAAGCCAGTAGATTTCAAATCCAATGGCTTCCCACTTCAAAAATATTGCGAGATTTGAAATTTTTAGTCAGAGAAAATTTGTCAGTTTTGATGCCCAGAAATTACATGATCGAGTTCTAGTAAAGAAGAGGCTAATCAAAGAAAGGAGATTTGTGAATCAAGGATTCAACACATCGAATACTCAATTGAAAGTGATTATTGTGCAGTGAGATGGGAAGTGCTTTGCTACACTACTGCCGCATCAGTTGTCCCTGTGGTGAAAGAGTTTTATGCAAATCTTCATGAGATCAACTAAGGAACAATCCATGTGCGAGGCAGGTTTGTGCATTTCACTCCTTCAAGAATAAACGAGATGTTTATGATTGAGAATGTGCCTATTTGTCATTATGCAAATTTTACCCCTACGAGAGGCAATATGAATGAAATCTACTGGTACCTTACAGATGAAGATGCGAATTGGGAGGCTAGAGATGATGGGAATGTAAGTTTTTCCTCTTCATTTTTAAATCCTACTTCTAAGGCATGACACTTCTTTATTGCATCAAAATTATTTCCCACCATGAATATCAGTAAGGTAACTAAGGAGAGCACTACTTTAAATTACAGTATTCAAACCAGAAAACCTGTTGATATTAGAGCCACAATTATAAAATCGGTTTTGGGTTTAATTGTGAATGGATCTACAACTGGACTTGGACCTCCATCAACTGTTTTCCTACTATGCAGTCAATCAAAAGTACCTTATGAAAGTTGGGAAAAAGTGTTTCTTCCTTGGAAGCCGATGGATCATGAAGTCTATTGCAACTGTATTGGAATGAGAGAAGAAAATGATATGAATGTGCTGATGGATAAAGGATCTTAAAATTCATCACCTATTCAACCCTACTATAATTCAAATGCACTTTTGAAGAGAATCAAGAAGATAAAAAAAGTGGTGCAGAATCTTATGCATGTGATTGTGAATATTTCTGAAATGTTAGATCATCAAGATTGGAGATTGAAGGAACATTTTGAACATACTAGACATATTGAAGATGGTTTGGTACATATGTTCAAAAACAATTCTTGGATTAGAGAGGATGCAACTGATGAGTTTCCATATCTATATGTGCACTACCAAACGATGGGAGATATCTAGAAGGATAAGAGTGAAGAAGATGTTTGAACTTAATTTATGCACGAAACATTTTATTTAGTACTGCTTGTGTTAGTTTGTTAAGTTAGATTGCATTTCCTTTCTATTTTTGCACTATTTATGTTTATGCTTTGTATTTTGATGTTTAGATTTCAGTGTTAGGATGTTGGTTTACTTAAGAACACTGAATTTGATGTTTTGTTAGCTTGAAAACTGTTAGTTTGTATTAGCGTGGATTTTAAATATAAATGTGAGTTTTGTTTTGTTTGTGAAAGTTTTGTGTTAGAATGATGTTTATGTATGCTTAGAAATGTTCATTTGAGTTTATTAGAAGTTGACGTAAGGCGGTACAGAGCAAATTTCTACAGAAACTGAAATTTGGTGAATTTAAGTTCTAGCTCATGATCAACCGTTTTAAAAAGCATTGGTGCATGATGAGCTAGATTTGATGCATGATGCGTCATAGAATTGAACATGCTAGATCGCCTAAAAAACCATGAAATCGCACAGACAAGCTCCATTTTCATTGCTTGGGTCATCTCCTACCTCTAAACCTTGACCTAGGCTTTTTATTGAGGATAGTAAAGAAGATTTTGGAGGACAAAAATCATAGATTTCATCTTCTCTTGGTAAGAGCTTCACTTTAACTTAGAAATTTTTTATTGTCACCATGGATTTTCCCTACATTATTGAAGATCCGAAATTTGGGATTTTTGATGAAAAAGCTTGAAGAAAACTCATGGTGAAAAGTTTATTACCAAATAATCTTGCTTGAGGAGTTAGATTTTTTATTTAGTAATTTGTTTTAAAGTTATTTGGATTTTCATTGAATTTCCAATGGCTCCCCAAGTTAAGAGAGGAAGGACATCCAAGGATTTTGGTTCACGAAGATTCATTAACTTCAAGGCCCAACGTAATTACAATACACAAATAGAGACCAAAAGATTGATCCAAGAACAAACATTTGCAAACCCAGGTGGTGAGAATCCTTGCCAGAAATTGGGAAAAATTCTGCTACTTCACTGTAGTATCAATTGTCCCAATGATTCTGTAGTTTTATGCTAACTTGAGGTTCACTGCGGTGTCCATATATTGGTTCGAGGTAAACAATTTGATTTTACTGTTGATCAGATTAATACTTTTTATGGGATGAGAAATACATTTTTTGATGTATATGTTGCATTCATGATGACTGAATCATCACTGGATGAAGTGCTTGCCTTTTTGACTGATGGAAGAGGAGATTGGAAGATCAAGAATAACATGATAATTAACTTCCCCACTTCCATGTTGACTAGCTAGTCAAAGGTATGACATCACTTTATTTTTGCTAGATTATTACCAATGAATCATCTTGCCGATGCTACAAAAGATAGAGCTGTGTTAAACAATTGCATTCAAAACGTGAGAGCAATAGATGTTGGTGCACTTATAGTTCATCATGCTTGAAGTATACCTGGTAGTTCTATAGCTTGTGGTTGGGATACCTTGTTCTGATTTTCACTTTATGTGAACAATCAAGAGTAGAGTCCCATAGAAATGAAGAAATATTACAACCACAGAATCCTATTGGGAGGCATATGATTCAAAGAGTTGAATCATTTGTTGAATCTAGAGGGAGAAGAAGGGATAGACCCTCTACATCAACTGTAGGGGCATCTACTTCTCACCCTGCATCATTAGAAAATATTATGGACCAACTCATGAGTCAACAAATGGACATAATTAATATTCAGGGTAAGTTGGGAGAGATTGGAGAAAGAAATGCTTATAACGATGAATATCAGCAGAGGAGAGTTCAACATGATATTGATTTTGAGAATGCTATGGTGAGACATTTTAGGGGAGACCCCAATCTGGAATTTCGTCCTTGCCCCAGTTTCACTCCTTATGCTCCTATTCGAGATGAAAATGAGAAAGAAGAAGGAGAAGATGATGATGATGAGGAAGGAGAAGAAAACTGATACTTTTAATAGTCTAGTGTAGTTTGTTTTTGTGTTAGTTTGTTATTTGTGATTAAAATGTGCTATAATTTCATTTGAGAACTGTTGTAGTAAAAATTTTCATGTTATGTTGTAGACATAATTGTAAAGTGAATGTAGAATTTTACTTTTTATGCATTTTTAGTATTTTTCAGTTTTTGTTTTTTTCTTAATTCTCAGCAAATTCTTTAGAATATATTATGTTTCTTTTAATTCTTTAAAGCTTGTATGTTTTTAAAGTTAGTACCTGCAATATACCAGGGCCCAGTTTCATAATCAGAAATACTCTACAGGTAAGTTTTTATTTTCATGCATTTATTGTTTTCTTTCATCTACCAAAATTTTGTACTAAAACATTTTTAGAATTACTTAAAAACTTAAGTTTGGGGGGAAGAAAAATTTCTTTTGAAAAGAAGTAAACTAAATTTTATTTGTCCTCAATTAACTACATTTTTAAAATTAAACCTGTGGATATTAAGATTTAACTTTAAATGACTATACTTATGTTTATAAGTATTATGGTAAATTTAGGTAAAATTTTTTTAATAATGAAGGTCAATTCTATAATTAAATATATTTGGTATGATAGGATAAGACTATGCTTTTCTATTAAAAGTAAAGGAAGTTATATTTTTTGAAGTATTAAGAATTTTAGAGTTTCATGTAAGAATAAAAGAATGAGACTTTATGAAAAATCAAAAACCAATATAAATTTATAAAATGAAGAAAGGTATGGAGTTTTGACTTTAAGAAGAGGATAGTGAAGTTCAAAACTATTAAAGGCTATCCAAATATAATAATCCTCACTTAATAAAAAAGAAAAAGAAAGGATTGAAAAGATCCTAAAAGAAAAAAGGAAAAAGAAAAGAAAGAAAAATAAGTGAGGAGAAGCTTGAGGAGACGCCTAATCAAAAATTGGCTTCACTTAAATCAACTTAAGGAAGGAGACTTCTTACATTTTCTAAACCTGTATTGGAGTATTAGTAGCATTCCTAGTAAAGTCTTCATGAAATTCTTTTTTATATGAATATTCTAAATGTCCTTAATATGACAATTTACATTTTTTTTAAATGAATAAAGAATCAGAAATCCTAAATTTGATTACTAAGTATTCCTAGACTTAGAATTTGAATCTAAGTTATTAAAGAGTTTTCTTAAATTTTGTTATTCTATTAATTAAAATAAAGTATATAAGTTGTAAGTAAATCTCTATCCTAAGTCATAAGCTTTTATGTAAAAAGGTGTCACTTAAGGACAAGTAACATTTAAGTTTGGTAGATTTTGATACACAAAAATAATAAATTATTTTAAGTACATATTTTATGCTTATTTTTTGTGATACTGAACTTTAAAGAATGGTATTTTCATGTTTTTGTTGCAAGTATATCATTTTTAGGTATTTGGAGCAAAAATGTCGAAAAGGACATTATTTTGAGCAAAAAATAGCAAATTTGGGAATTCTGGTGCATGATGCACTAGATTGGCGCATGATGCGCGATTTGATAGAGGCTTGGTGCATGATGCACCAAAGATGACTTTTTGCAGATTAAAGTGGTTCGAGACAAATTTTGCATGAATTTTCAAAGGGACTCTTGTTCTACACACCTATTCGATTAATTCAATGCATCTAGACACTTTGGAAGGTTTTAGATCAAATGACACATCTTTTGAATTCAAAAGAGTTAACTTTTAGAGGGAATTTTAAATTCCATTTGAGAAGAGGCAGCCCAAAATAAAAGAGGAAGATTTCAAGGAGTTTGGAGGGGGGATGAAAAGGGCAAGAAAGTGGGGGTGAAATGAAAAGCAAGAAGAGAAGAAGAGGAGAATTTCTTCTAGGATTGTAAGAGGAGAGGGAAGGTGAGAGATTTCTTCTTCATTACACTTCTAAGAGAGAATAGAGTGTTCTTGTAAAGAGAGAAAGCATTGGAGATAACTTCTAGGGATTTGCTTGGGAAGGATTATGAGATAAATTGTGTCTTTTATTTCTTTTGTTTTGTAAACTTATTTTTATATATGAAATCCGTGTATTGTCGTATTCTTCTCATGAATTCTGAGTAGTCTTCTTTATCCTTGTCCTTAATTCGAGATATGGTTTGTGAAGAATTGATTTTGTTTTCTATGGTTTTAATTGTCAATAATTTGTGATGATTTGAACTCCGATCTTCATTTACTTTTAGATCTGACTAATTGAAATGTTAAATTATGTTGAGAAACATATGTTCTGAAAAGGGCTATGATTTCTATAACAGGGGGAGAGTCACATTTGATTTCATGAGAGAATATGTCATCCATGGAATTGAGTGCAAACAAATAAAGAAATATACTTTGTTGTATGCAGTGCAGAATAAAATCTTCAATTTGGTCCAGTTGATTGGAAACTAATGCAAGATTTGTTAGACCTTAGGGGAGGGAGTAGTGGGAGCTCTAGAGTGACAGCGGGTATCCTTACAGCCTAACCACAAAATTAGGGATCAAACTTTGGATAAGTCAATATNAGAGAAATATACTTTGTTGTATGCAGTGCAGAATAAAATCTTCAATTTGGTCCAGTTGATTGGAAACTAATGTGAGATTTGTTAGCCCTTAGGGGAGGGAGTAGTGGGAGCTCTAGAGTGGCAGCGGGTATCCTTACAGCCTAACCACAAAATTAGGGATCAAACTTTGGATAAGTCAATATCTTAAATTTGAATATTCTGTTAACAAAACTTTGTTTTGTTTTCGTAATTTTACTTTTGAAAGTTTAGTTTTTCGTTAGTTAATGTTGTGTTTCACCTACATTTTATATAACATTCACTTTAGTATTTAATATTCAAACTTCACACTTTACTTTTATTTTTGTATTTTTAAATTATAAAATAATTTTAAGAATTTACTTATAGGTTTTTCCAACTTCCCTGTGGGATCAATATCTAGGACTCCATTAGAGCCCTTTATTACTTGAGTAATATGTATACTGCATTGATTTTAAAGAGGATTTGGCAGTTTAAAAATATTTTTAAAGATAAAACTATTTTCATAAAATGTATTTTTGTTGGGATTGTATTGCATATTTATTTTTATATCTGTCATGTGTATTTTGTAATATTGAAAATTATTTGCAAAATTTACACACTAAATCTACCTGCATCAACAACAACCTTCAGAGCTAAGCCAGACATTTTGGAATAGATCTAAGCAAGGTAGCCTCAATAATCCTTGAGTATCTCTATTATCTTGATAGCTATAGAACTTCGTAGGAGTTTACTTATGGAAGTAGTTCGAGGATCGTCAACTGTGCGTAAGTTGACCTTAATCGACTCATCGATGGTTGAAGAAACACATCCTCCAGTTCAGGAGGTGCATCCTTAACCTCGACCTCTGCTTCGTGAGAGGTGAAGTTATCATTATTATGAGATGCGTATATATTTATGCATGAATCATGAGGGATTTCGGCATCACCCGGCCTTTTGATGTATTATAGAGAAGATTTTTCCCTTGGGGGCCTATTTTGCCACATAGCCTTGCATATTTTAGCTTGGCAAACAAAACCATCATTCAAAAATTTAGAAAGGAGTTCAAACCATAATAAGAAAGAGAGTGTTCTCCACTGATTCATTATCATCATTTAAGAGCATTACATCATTTTTGGTTACATGAGAATCAATTTTATAAAATAGAATGCCCATATCCTTAGATTTAGATCTAGGAGATACATAGAAGGTCTTGAAATCCTCAACTGATGAAGCTTTTACAGCTGTAAAGTCCTTATGATGACCATATGGTATCAGATCAATAGTTAGCACTTCGTCTGCCGAAGATAGTTTGGGCAAATGAGGGACCATGATCGTCGATGGTAGTAAGATTGTCTCCTCATCAAAACCATCCTGCCCATTATCATGTGAGCTCTTACATTTGTCCACCTGCAAGGCTACTTCTACCCTAGAGTCAATGTCTGATTTAGCACATAATCTCACCGTAGAGGCTGATAGAATATGTATATTCTTATTTTCTTCTCACATCGGTAGAACATGGAGCCTTACCTCCTGCTTCACAATTTCTTTACTTTTCAAAAGATGAGAGCTAGGAAGAGGAGGGGTATGTGGACATCCAACAGTACTCGAAGTCGGTAGAGAAGCCCTTTTATGTGGAACATAATATTCAACATCATCATATACACCAACATGATTGATGGAGAATGGATGGAAATCACCTAAGATGGAGAACTATTCTCCTTTGCACATGCACTTTGTAGGGTTGAAGGTACCATCCCATATTCAAGAATCCAGAGATATCCAAGAAAGGCACTAAACAATGTGTTCCCATAAATGAAATGAAATTTGGCTTCACTTTTGAACTCTCCAAATTGGATAGGAAGGTCTTTTTCCCTTTCTCATTGAAGCCATTTAACACAATCCTAACCGATTATAGTCTTCATATGTTTAACAAAAGTAACTTAAGGGTACATATGTTAATGATGTAACTGGTGCACCAAGATCCACTAGAATAAAGTTCAAAGGTGCCCTATATATCATAGTTGTCACATACAAGAGATGATTATGATCGACGGTACACAACAACAAATCTTCATACAAAAAAGTGATAGTAGCTATCTCCTACAGTGTAACTACCTCCTTCATCCTCTCTTCAGTGTAGTAAGTGTAGAATAATTAGGGCTTCAAGAGAGATTTCATCTAAATTTCCGTCAATTCCAAAGGCATAAGAAGAGCTTCATAGATGCTCAATGAAGCTGACAACCTTTTAAGGTGTACTAAGGCATTATAATCCACTTTATTAGAAGGATTTCTGGTTCTTTTACTCTGGGCAAGAACATAAAGAGAATCATTCACCATTTGGGTGATGATTCCCTTTCTCTTTTCACTGGGTGTGAGTTTAGTCACCATTGGAGGAAGGAGCTTGCAGCTTCATAAGTGGACTTTCCAAATAATCTCACTATGGGACCCAATGGGATCATACCTAATGGAAAATGCTGGGGAAGGCTCTATGTAAGGGCCTTGAGAATCAGTCATATCACTTGTACCATCTAATAAATTGCTAAATATATCACTTATGTGATAAGCGCCATTAAAGGAGCGCTATAATGGGTATTGCTCCTCTCTTTTGCTATGAGCATCTGTTTCAGACTCAAGAGAGCTAAGCATAATAATATGAAACACAGAAAAGTACTGAGAAATTTCTTCTTTCATTGATCCATATAAAGTACAAATTTCATCAGAGGGAATAGAATCTTGCTCAGAGCACATATTTGCAAAAGAACAGAATGAAAGTGCATCAGTAGAAAATNTAACCATAATAATATGAAACACAGAAAAGTACTGAGAAATTTCTTCTTTCATTGATCCATATAAAGTACAAAATTCATCAGAGGGAATAGACTCTTGCTCAGAGCACATATTTGCAAAAGAACAGAATGAAAGTGCATCAGTAGAAAAATTTGTGGTAGATGTGATCGAAACAACTACAACTACTTTGAATGATCCTATTTCAAGGGGCTTCACCAAATACTACTCTGGATCTTGATCTCCCTGATTTTGTGGTGGGATTCAAACCAATTCTTAAACATATAGCAATCTTCTAGTACATGCCTCAAAAGCCTATGATAATGACAGTAGTTAGGCTCACCGGTCTTTCCCCCTACATTAGGCCTTCTTGGCTAAGGAAGCTGCATACCCTACTTGACCGNTCACCAAATACTACTCTGGATCTTGATCTCCCTGATTTTGTGGTGGGATTCAAACCAATTCTTAAACATATAACTATCTTCTAGTACATGCCTCAAAAGCCTATGATAATGACAGTAGTTAGGTTCACCGGTCTTCCCCCCTACATTAGGCCTTCTTGGCTAAGGAAGCTGCATACCCTACTTGACCAAATTTTTTAAAATTTTCCTAAGCCATTCCTTTTTAAGAGAATACACCATAGGTCTTTTCTCTTTAAAAGAGTGGGTCTTCCACTTCTAGGAAGGCGGACTACTTGTTTGGCGGAAAGGATAGGCCTTTCAACTCACTATCAGCTGTCATCAAAGCTAAGCTCTCTTTCATCCTTCTCAAAAGAACCACAAAAGCTGACTTCTTCACTTTAGCTTTACATCACTTTTAAGGATTAAAGCCCATGTTGTATCTTGCAAGCTGATCACCTTATCTATCGACACTTCGAAGGTTTTGATGGGAGTTATTTTCAACAAGATGGAAATGGGACCTTTTATCTTGCCCGTGAGGAGTGTGAGAACAAACTGCTTTTAAAGGAGAGGCCCACACTTCATAATTAAGTTTTACCAACAAATAACAAAGTCAAACATGTGTTCATTGGGTTTTTTTTGGGTCAACATTAGGCCACTCATGGTGAGCCACTGTTGAGCGCCAAAGAAGTGTTTTACATATGCATCTTCTAATTTGGTGAATGTTCTAAAGGTTTCATTTGATAATTTGACATACTATTCAAAAGTGAACCCAATCAAACTAGTGACAAAGAGGTAAAGGAGCAAAGTGTTGTTCTTACCAACATTGCAACACAATGCATGAAATTGGGTGATGTGTTACTGAGAGTTTCCAACCCCATGAAATTGCTTGAAACATGGAGTGACAAACCCTGCATGATATGGTATGCACTCATAAGCCTCAAGGTAAGGTTGACCTCTCCTCATCATGGTCACTCCATGCTGAGTCGCTATGGTAGCCTTGAGCTCTGCATCCACTAAGCACTACAAATGTGAGTTAAAAGGTGCTTGCTCATGTTGGACAGCATTAGAAGAAGTGCTATGAACATTCCACATAGGCTTATGCAGTACAATGGGTGTCACCAAATTGTCTATTCCTACATTATAAGTGAGACTACATAGAAGAGCTATTTAGCCTTGTAGAAGGGCAATAGTCTCAACCCTGGTATGGTCCCTTTGATTGATTGTGGAGACATCTTGAGCCTTTGTGGGCTCATGATGTTCAACCTCATCGATATCAATAGCGAGGATATCAAGAGTGGAATTTTGACCATGAGTGGTCACAACCATGGCATGGAAAATTGCTAGATCTAAAACATGAAAATCCTTAAGAAGGAGGTCATTATCTTTGAGGAGATCCTTTGATATGTCAAATAAATTCTCAGATAATTCATCTTCAGAATCAAACTCAGCTTTAACATTGAGGTTAGTTTGACATGGCTCCATGATGTAATCAACAAGAAGCACGACTTCTATCGGGATCAAATCTAAATCTGTTGAAGTCAGACTTGGAGCACCTCAAGATGTGCAGGAGCGGGAAACCCACTGCCTCTTAGGCAAGAATTAGTGGTATTCCTTTCTTATATACTTATTTTGAAACAAGTAAGGCTAGTATCAATGAGGGCGTACCACATACCACACTCGGTTGTCAAAGGAAACATGTTATTTATCCTTACTCAAGGAAGACAAAAAATAAGGTAATTTTTTTCTTTTTATCACCTTAAATAGAATAGTTTACATGAAATTGTATCGATAGTGCCTATATAGTAACACTAATAATAGGATCAAAACCAAGCTCCAATACATCCTCATTAGGAAGAAAAATGATCATGTATATGAAGTTATATTAGGGTAGTAAAATTTTGAGTATTAAAATGAGTAAGATAATTTAGTTAAAATTCATAGTAATGAAGAAAAACTTAAAGTTAAAAATTTTTAGTGTGGAAATGATAAATATCGTGTAACTATCTTTAGTAGAAGAAATTGTATTTTTGAAAAATGTAGAAGAAAAAAACTTTTATTTTCAAAAATTAAATTTCTTTTATTGAAAATAATTTTCAAAACTATTATTATGTTTTTAAGTAAAGGAAATACATCAACTCTTTGCTTTAGGAAAGGAAGAGTTGAATTCAAAATCATTAAAGGACTGACCAAAGGAAAATATGTTGATATTTTCATACCTATTTTACACTGATTTTGATGATATTGCACTTTAAAGAAATGTATTTTTGATGTTTTGTTGTAGGTATGCTGAATTATGGTCATTCGAGCAAAAAATGCAAAAAGAAGCAAAATTAGAGCAAAAAGGACCAAAATATGAAGATTTGATCTTGGGCACCAACGGCGGGGTTTTCCCGAGAGTCCAGAATTAAATATTCTAGAAGGCGTTCAATGACACCATCGAGGCCGCTGACGGCGAGCATTTCAATTCTCTCAACAGATGCATTGAATGTAGATAATTTTTTAAGGGACGCTTGGGCAACTCTTGAAAACTCTTATACAACTTTAAAAGAAACATTTAGAGGCTGAAAAACAGAGAGAGAGGGGAATGTTCACTGGTGTCCACTGAGTCTTTGTTGTTTGTGGTGTGCATTAGAGAGTAGAGAGTGGCTAGTATTGTGAGGAATTCTTTGANGATCAAAACCAAGCTCCAATACATCCTCATTAGGAAGAAAAATGATCATGTATATGAAGTTATATTAGGGTAGTAAAATTTTGAGTATTAAAATGAGTAAGATAATTTAGTTAAAATTCATAGTAATGAAGAAAAACTTAAAGTTAAAAATTTTTAGTGTGGAAATGATAAATATCGTGTAACTATCTTTAGTAGAAGAAATTGTATTTTTGAAAAATGTAGAAGAAAAAAACTTTTATTTTCAAAAATTAAATTTCTTTTATTGAAAATAATTTTCAAAACTAGTATTATGTTTTTAAGTAAAGGAAATACATCAACTATTTGCTTTAGGAAAGGAAGAGTTGAATTCAAAATCATTAAAGGACTGACCAAAGGAAAATATGTTGATATTTTCATACCTATTTTACACTGATTTTGATGATATTGCACTTTAAAGAAATGTATTTTTGATGTTTTGTTGTAGGTATGTTGAATTATGGTCATTGGAGCAAAAAAATGCAAAAAGAAGCAAAATTGGATCAAAAATGACCAAAATATGAAGATTTGATCTTGGGCGCCAACGGCGGGGTTTTCCCGAGAGTCCAGAATTAAATATTCTAGAAGGCGTCCAATGACACCATCAAGGCCGCTAACGGCGAGCATTTCAATTCTCTCAACAGATGCATTGAATGTAGATCAATTTTTTAAGGGACGCTTGGGCAACTCTTGAAAACTCTTCTACAACTTTAAAAGAAACATTTAGAGGCTGAAAAACGGAGAGAGAGGGGAATGTCCACTGGTGTCTGCTGAGTCTTTGTTGTTTGTGGTGCGCATTAGAGAGTAGAGAGTGGCNGGCCTTTACGGTGATTAAAAAGGTGATTTGACATTTGAGTGCAATTTTGATTGAGATTTGTGATTTAAAATTGAGTCCACTGATCGTATAGGACAGCATGATGGGTCCGGGGAACCATAGTTTTTACGTGGTCTTAACATTATTTGAGTGAATTATGTCGGGAAAATTTTTACATGAAAAATATTGAGTGGGTTGGGACTAAATTGTGATGAAGCGGTAATTAGTTGTGTAATTATCTTAATCTTAGGGCCCATTCGAGTCATTTTTTTATTATTTTAAGTATCAAATAGTTGTCGTACATGCATACCACTCAAATTAAATATCACTGTATCTGTCTTTTTTGTGAAGTGAGATGTATTTTTTCACGTACATATTTATCATGATAAGGTGTTATAAGTGTGAATAACAAATTTTCGGTGTTAGATATGTAAATACATAAGATTTATGTGATATGAATAAAATTTTTTTTTTAATTGTTATGTGAGTGTTCTCTTTCCATTTCTATGAGCGACTATGTTAGTACGGTTTGATTTAATTTAAATTTGAAATATTTAAATTAAGACTTACTTTACACTAAAATAATTGTTAGATTCTTAACTTTTTAAATCCTAGACAAAATTCGCATTATTGATTCTTAAAAAAGGTGTTAAGGTGCCTTTCAATCACACCTTTTTAATTTATGATTCTATTTTTTCTCCGTAATCACACTTTCTCTTAATTTTTTATTTCTAGATGCTGCGGCCTAAAATGCTAATAAATAATGATGGCTATTCACCTATACTTTTATTAAAAAATGATCGCAATTTTTTATTGGATCATCAGTACTCGTACTTCAACATAAACTTTTGATTGTAAAACAAACAAATGTGGTTAAATTTAGGATCTTTTTAAGGCTAAATTTTTGTGTCCCGAGTTCGGACAGAAAAATCGCTCCTTTTAAAGTAGTTGCTAGCAACTATGAAGATGTTACAAAAGAAACTGGTTTTAAAAAAATTGTGAAGGTTACTATAGAAATATTTTATTTTTAAAAAGTTAGACTCCAGCTTTCTGATAGTTACGAGACTTTAACAGCCTTGGTTGAAAAATCAATTCTCTAACACTAAAATCTCTAAAAACCAACAAGAAATTAATTTCTCAATTAAAATTGAGGTAGAAGTCTGAAATACAAGGCAGAGAAAAAGTTGTCTCGGTTGAAACCTTAAAAGTTTAGTTTTTTTTTTTTTTTTTTTTTTTTTTTTTTNAAATTTTTTTTTTTTTTTTTTTTTTTTTTTTTTTTTTGTGATTAATGCTCATTACTTATATATAGTCATATTTGACAAATTGTATTATTATATTTAAAATTTTTGGTTGATATGAGTCGATCTCAAAAAAGTTGATTTTGGTCCAATTTTAAATTTTTTTGAGAATGTATGCAAATTAGTTCGAATTTATTAAAAGCTAACTTGAAAGCATGTATGCGTGCCCTTTCTCTGGATTCCAATATGTATTTTACTTTGCATTAAAAATGNATATATATAATAATGCGTGCTGGAAGATTACGGTAGTAAAGTGATTTTCAAGTCAGAGTAATTTATTATGAACCCATAGGATGGAAAGAACTACGCATTTCCACGAGATATAATTTTTGTTGCACAATGGTCGGGGGTGATTGACGTTGGGAGCAGTTATTGAAACTTCAGTGCACCTCAATCGGGCACTTCATTAGCCTATAACATACGTCAGAATTTGGCAGCGTATGTTGTGAATCTGCAACGGCTTTTATTGCAACGACCACAGGTTGATCGACATTGGTCGACGGCTGTGAAAAGGCGTTGGTCGACAGTTGTCAGCAATTGCATCGTTGGACTTTCGGTGTAGAACACTAGAAAGTGATCATCAAGTTAGATCAATTTACTAAGAACCAATATGGTGGAAAGGACTATGCATTTTCTTGAGGTATAATATTTGATTGAACTTGGGAGCAATTACTGAAACTTCAGTACACCTTCTTTGAGGTGCATAGTTACACTATATTCAAGCTGATGTGCAGCTCCATCATGTACTTCGTTAGTCTGTAAAACTTAGTCCATATTTTTAAAACCCAACCCACCCACAAACATAGGTTTGTATATCTTAGTCCAGGAAGCCTATATTTTCCAATTTCCTCCTCAAGACCATAGAAACTTGTTAAAAAGGTGCTCCAAAGTTTTTTGTTTGCTCTTTTTAAGGTTGAACGCTTGCAATGCACAAAAGGAATACTATGTAGCGCACTTTTAAGTAAGGTCATTCGACCTCCATTAAAAAGAAAGACATTTCTCCAATCAACAATTTTAGCTTTAATCTTATCTACTACAGCATCTAGCTCAATTTGTGTCCTCCTCCCTCAAATTATATTAACCCCTAGATATTTAAGAGGGAGAGAAGCTGAAGTGCAACTAGTATATGAGCTAACCTATTCAATGAAATGAGCAGTAATGGACTTCCTTAAGTAAAGATGACATTAGACTTTATTGAACATAAGCCCTGAAGTGCTTTGAAAAACATCAAGAGTATGCCTGAGGACTTTGATAACAGACTTGGTGGCTTTTGTGGAAAGAATTACATCATTAGCATAAGCCAAATGACCAGCGAGCACTTTAGATTTATGATTGTATTGCACATAAGGGTGATTCTCACACAAGGCATTCATCAAACGAGAAAATAAATCAAAAGCCAATATAAATATAGTGGGGGGAAATGTGATCACCTTTCTAAATACGTCTTTGAACAAAAAAGAAACCATCAGAATTACCATTGACCAACACGCTGTAATAATTATTCTTCAACCATCTTCGTATGATGTTGCAAAAAGTGGAATAAAAACCACTAACATTTAAGATATTCAAAATAAACTCCCAACTAATAGTAACAAAATCTTTTTTAGAGTCTAGTATTATAACCATATTCCCTCCTCTACACTTCCTGTCCAAATCTTCCACCATTTCTTGAGCCAAGAGAATATTATCAGTTATCTCTCTATCTTTAATGAAAGCTGATTTTTGTGGTGAGATAAGTGTAGCAAGGTCGGGTTGAAGTCGAGAAACAAGTAGTTTGCTAATGACTTTAGATATAACTGATGTGAGAGAGATGGGCCAAAAGGTTTCCCACCTTGAGGTATCATTAGTTTTAGGAAAATATAAAATCAAAGAGGATGAGAAGTATTTACCAGAATTATCCCATAAAAAGAAACTTTGAATAACAAGTGTGACCTCTTTTCTCTTACATAGAACTTGAAAGTGAAGCGATCCAGACCCGACACCTTATTAGAGTTAATTTCCTTGAAAGTTGTTAGGATATCAATCTCTGATGGAACATCAGCTAATGATAATGTTTCAAGATAATCCCTCTACCCACCAAAATGAGTCTGGTCAATGGGAAGCACCTGCAATTTGCTATCAAATAAATCAGTAAAATATTGAACAACATTATTTCCAATTACATCCTCATCAGTAATCACATTTCCATCGAAGGTTTTAATTTTCATGATGGTGTTTATATCTCTTCAATGCTTAATTGAAGCATGAAAATATTGAGTACTTTGATCAACATTTGCAAAGTGTCATTTACTGCAAGAAATCCTCCTTCAAAGTAATTGCTTTAAGAAGATTTTGAAGAGCCTTAGCAACATCAGTAACAAGATGTGAGTTAGAAAGAATCTATAATTCCAATACATCTACTATTTTTTTAGCATCAAGAACTTTTGAATGAAGGTTTCCAAAAACCAGAAAATTCCACTCCTCAATGCGCTAGTCACTAGTTTATGCAATTTCCATAAAATGTAACAAAGAGTACCTGCACCTTTATAATGCCAAACTTTTTGAATGAGCTGTAAGAAACTATCATGTGCAGTCCAAACATTGAAAGTTTTAAATTTATAGTGAAGTGGTTTATTCTGAAACCTGAGAGTAAGCAAAATTGGACTGTGATTAGAAGCTGCATGATTCAAGTGATATACTTTAAAGATAGGGAAATAGCTAAAAAAAATGATTTTCAAAATATCTATCCGACTTCTGAGAAAGAAACCCTCTATGCCAAGCAAAGGCAGGGCCAGAGTAACCTAAATCAAAGAGCCTAGCTTCTATGATTTTTTTCACAAAAAAACTATTGATATTGTGCATATCGCACTTACCACAACCCCTCCTTCATTGGAATTCATAATTATAATAAAGTCACCTCCAATATACCATGGTTATGTAATTTTCTTTCCCATTTGAAGAATTTGACTCCAAAGTAAATACTTATTTTGTAAAAAAGAGCTAGCATTGACAAAAGAAGCCCAACCATGCAAATCGTTCAATTGAAAATTTGTTAGAACAAACTGCTCGTCATCCTCTATAATGTTAAGATGTACATGACGTTTCCAAAAAAAAAAACCATATTTTATTATTTTTATTGCAAAAATGATAGTATCGCTTAAAATTCCTAATAATATGACCTCTATTAACTGAAACAAGAGATTCCAAAATAGCAAAAATAGAGAGTTTATGAACCCTGCAAAGATGTTTCAAACGATTAAGGGAGGGTTAGCCACTCCCCTAATGTTCCAAGTCATAATGTTAAACATGCTTTCTCGAGTCAGCCCTCCTAGAAGATCTAGAAAGACTGCCCACTTGATCATCATTAGAATAATATCCACCTTCATGAATAATGTTTGCCTCTTGTATATGTAAGAGTTCATTCCTCCTCTTACCTTTTTATTGGAGCTTTCTGTATCATCCATTCATTTTCTAGTGCAAAGGTAGCTTCTTAAATCGAATTTTGAACACCTAAAGAAAGATTGCTCTTCGTCGCATGAGAGTTCAGATTAGGAGAAAAAATATTTGGCCTTTGTTCTTCAATGGAGACAACATTATCTGGGATTATCATATTCACCTCATCAGATAAAATATGGAGAGGAGTAGTCATTTGCATCCTCATTTAAAAGATTTTGTTATGTGGCTAAGAATTCATTTGTCATGACCCCAAGGGCATCATTTGTGATCCTAATAGTGTTTACAAGATGTGGTCGATCTGCATCATGTTTTAAATGATGGTGCAAGAAATAACAGAGAGTAGAAGTGTGACCAAACATACGACAATGGGAACAATAAGGTGAGTGCCTTTCAAGTTCAACTTTTTCCCAATATCCTTGATGAACAGAGCCAGTCTATATCTAATAATCGAAAAGAAGGGTAATGTCACGCCCGACCAAGATATGAGCCTTAGAACGTCTAGTTAATAAAAAAAGTTGGGCCATCTATCTTTAAGGGTTTACCATAAGTAACTATAAGTGAAAATAACATTTCATGGTTAAGGAGATGCAACTTTAAACCTGAAAAGAAAATCCAAATATGGATGGTATGGGTTTCCGCCTTATGATTGAAATCAACAGTCCATTTCAAAATTTTCATTAGAATATCAGCAATTTTAAGTACTCGACGAGCAAATAACTGAGTACAATCCTCATCTTTAGACAAATGTATGAGAATGTGATACCCATCTAAAAGACTTATTTTCCATAAGCCCAAAAGTTTCATGAAGTCAAACTCCTTACAAATTACATCGAGTTTCGGATGCCTAAACAGAAATTTTTCAACCAAGGCATGTCAGCACGTTGAGGCAAGAATATTTGTTTCATCTTCAGTAATAAACATAACAAGCTTACCATTCATCCTTATAGTTTTCCTAATGAAATTATAATCCTCACCAATACATAATGCCTCAAGAAATGTTGGAGGAAAGAGTCCAGTATTACCGGTATTAGAATGACTACCGCCAATAAGAGCATCCGCAAAGCTGTGTTTCATCAGCGCTCCACAAAACTCCCCTCTATATATGCTGCTTAGTTGGGAGGTGAGAGTTTTTTTCTTAAATTCATGGGTTCGAGTCTTCTGAACTCCATATATATGTTAATATTTTGTGTTGGTGGACGACAATCGGAGCGTGTGTCCCACATTTTGGTGGTTCACTTAGATCGTGGCAGCAAACAAGTCAAAGCATGGGTCGTGTTGGGTTAATCACGTCACGTGGATTGTGGTTCATGCTGTGGAGCATCGAACGGTGGAGAGGATCTCATCAGCAATCTATAGGATGAGGATCCGGATGACAAGATTGAAATAATCTGGAGCGCAGATCTGAGGGCATGGACCTTATGGGGTCTGATTCAATGCCTATATCATAGGGTCCATAAGCATTAGCAAGGCATGGTGCAAGATCCGAATGGTGAAAGATGAGATGGCATCCATTGAGATGATCATGTGGGTTGCAGGCATGAAAAGACATGGATTATGTGTTTGAACTATCTGATTGCACAAAATCGGGCAGTCACATGGAGATCAATGGGCCAAATCAAAATTAGATAGTTTTTAGGCTTCTTTTCTTATTGTTATTTCAAGCATATAAATAGGCTAGGAAGATGGGAAAGAATTGAAATTCATAGTTTTGCATTATAAAGGGGATCTCTTAGTCTCCCATTTTGTTTTCGAGGGAGGGGTGTTTCAGTCTCCCAGCTCGGCATTCTGGAGGGGATTGCGCCAAAAGGGAAGACAAAGAAAGTTTTGAGTTATATGGGAGATTTTTTGCACTACTATTGATCGTTTCAGGGGAAATTTTTCATGTGAAAGGAGGACAAAAAAATTGCACATTCTAAAGAACTGCCATTGCGCTATTTGGAGGAGATTTCTCACATCAAAATGGGAGTGAAAAAATTTTTGCATTCGGAGGGAGATTTTCTATGCTTCTATTGCGTTTTCTATAGGGGAGTTTTTTTACTATGAGATGTCTCCGTCTAGAGAAACTACCCCTCTAAAATGTAGAGAGATATTAAGAGTTTCAAAGACTCAAAATTTGACCCTAACAGAGGGTAATTTCATACTTCTTTGGAAGAAATTTTACTTCTCTAACTTATCGAGCCAATCTACTCCTTCCTGGGAACAGTGTTATTTACAAGGTAACTTTAGCGGGCGACTTACGAGTTTTGTACTGACAAATTTGATCGATATTCTGACAAATTTCATGATTATTATCTCGTAACATTCTTATCAAGCGATGACAATCATCATTAGTTTGATCACCTATTTTAGAAAACTAGAGTTAAAGTTGACACTAGAGATTTGACCCGGTTGGAAGAATTTGCTAGCGACACACATGGTCATGTGTCTTTCAGATGCAATGGATTGGATTTTCTCACAAAGATTCTGGTAAGTCATTGGTCTACAAGATTTTTCTTCACACAAAAGCATTATAAATTTCACGGGAAACGGGGAGGTCGAAAAATCGTCGGACTACTAAGAGGGTGATAGTTGGAAATGCATCGATAAAATGCTAGTATTAACCAACTATTTTAGTCATCAGTATACTGGAACTTAAGAGGAAAATAATAATTTTATTTGGGTTTATAGACTGTCGAAATGAGCCATTGATACATTGATAGGCCATCGAAGAGCAGTTGGGTCATCGTCGGTATACTAATCGATGGATCTTATTTGTTGGATTACACAACAAAGCCATCAAAATTTTGATGGGAAGCTGTCGAAAAACTATAAAACTAGAAAAAATGAAAATTCTTTCAGCATTTTAATTTTCACATCTACAATCAAAACATCAAGCTCATTGTGTTATAATGCACACAATTTACCAATGTGAACATTTATTAAACTTAATAACAATAATGAACATTGAAATGACAATTAGAAATGAAAAAATGCATTGAACCAACTAAAAAGATTATATATATACAAAAATAAGTTGTTTGCATGCAGTTTTTTAAAAAGACATATAGAAATTAAAAAAAAAAAATCTCATCCTTCTCATCCTGTTCATCATCATCCACCTCAAACTCATTCACTATTGGTTGCTTGCCTCTCAACTCTACCCAAAGTTGTATACATCTGACTCTAATTTAATCTTCCGCTCCATCTCCACCCTCTTTTCAATTAGTTATTCTTGCACTTTTTATACAAATGATTTCTTAATTTTTCCCAGAACACCAAAGAAGAAATAATATGAATCCTTTGATCTTAGAATTTCAAGAAGATACAACATGAGGTGCACAATGTCCGTGAATTAATGAGTGAGGATTTTTTTCTCAAGGTCAGACTCTCATTCCATCATAGCAATATTTTTGCAATTATGTTGTAGATATTTGAGAAGAGGCACCCTGATTTGGCTCCAGTGACGCCTCCGAAGCAGCCTATATTAAGAAGTAATTTTGAGATACTTCATAAATGGTAGTGCTAAAGGAGCTAAGAAATGAGGAAGTTTTTTCCCATTCCTTTAAGTATTCACATGTTAGAGAACATGTTGGCTCATTCGTGCACCATATTCCAAGAGAATGGGGACTTTGTGAGTTTTTCTTATATTTTGTTGTTGCATAGTTCTTTCAACTGTTTTACATTAAACTACTTTTTCTAGATGGATAAAATGGTGGAGTATTGATGGGTCTTATCTTTTCTTTGAGATAGTAGAACTCTGAGTTTTTTAAGATCAAGTACCTTCAGGGTGAGTATAAACATTGATATGATTTTGAACAAAGAGATTTACAGTTTTAGAATCTTAACTAATTAAGAGCAATTTAGAGTTCTAAATGATAGTCGCTTACTTCTCACTGCAACCTTATGATTTGAAGAGAACTCAAGAGGAGTTTGTGAAGGCATGGGTGAACCTCAGACAGAGTAACAAAAGCATGAAGTCTCTACGGTTGAAGGTCTCAGTGTAGAGGAGAATGTCCAAAAACTGAGGTTTGATAAGACATTCAGCATTACTAGGGCTGAGGTAAAAGCTGTGGAGGAATTTAGGAGTTTGATAAAGTTTAAGACCATCATTCAGGATCACATTTAAAAGGCTCACAACTAGATCAACATTGAGGTGAAAGAGCAATGAAAATAGTTTTTCAAGAAAGAATTCATTCAAAGCTTCCTAAAAATGACCTGAGTAGTGCAACGTTGGACCGGGGTAGACATAGATAGGATTACCCCTTGTTAGGCTTTGGAATACTCTTTTTTAGATTTTGATAGTGATGATATCTAGAGCTCGTTTAAGAAGGTGATGTCTCGCTATGAAGAGGTGGCGGAGAACATTGACTTTTAGCACCGCTATTTTCCTTTATTTTATATTTATCTAAGTTATGTTGTACGAGTTGGACCGATGTAGTCTTCACATTTGTTTTGCTTATTTTTGCAGTTTTATTAATATTTTGTAGTGTGAGTAAAATCAATGTATCTGTTGATGGTCTTATTTAGTGATTTATCATTTTTGGCTACTTGTCTTCCAAGTTTTTTCTTCGTCTTTGTGCATTCATATGTTGTCAAATCTTGTTGTTACAATGATGAATTATATTTGCTTTGCTTCTAATCTTCTTTCATCTTATAATCGATGTGATATGGTATTTAGAGCTTCAAATCACTGAGTAGGAAAAACTAGTTAATATATTCTGAGTATCTAGGCCTGTGATCAGAGTATCACTTGATGATTTTGACCCAAATGGAAGAGGCTAAAGGGAGTCCATTTAGGAGCTTTAAATCATCTAATATTGATGGTTAGAGCATCACTTGGTTGTTAACATGTATGGAAGTTGTTTGGTGCAATCCAACAAGGACTTTTAACCTATATGTGGTTTTCAAAATAAGGCTTGATGACATTTACCCATACAAAAGAGGTGGGATTAAATCCCTCTGAGACTGAATTTTTTTACTAAGATTCAACAAAAGTTATATATTTCTTAGGTCAGGAGCTTGAATTGGTTTTTAAATAAACTATAACACTTTTTGGAGATATTATCCTTGTATAAGAAACAAAAGATGAATAATATTCATTTAATAGACTAGGAGTACATTGATGTTACTGTAAACAAAGTAACAAATTAAAAATGTGAATATAATGATTGGGAATTAAAAATAAAGGATAAAAATATAATATGTAAAGTAAATATTACATGACTGGACTTTCAAAGACAGTATTTGCAGAAATTCTTCAAATTTCAAGTTTGAGGTAAGGTCTTCCCATCTGAATCATTGAGCTTTAAGATTTCAGGATTGATCATGGTAGTGATAGTTTTGGGACACTCTTAGAAATAAGGGGGGGGGGGTGGCAGGGACAATTTATTTCACTATGGGCCATAATGAACTATATCAATACTCAGGAAAAGATATTTGACAAAGATAGTGACCAAAAAAAATTATGTTGAGATTTTCTTACCTATTTTACACTGATTTTGATGATATTGCACTTTAGAGAAAGGTATTTTTGATGTTTTGTTGCAGGTATGTTGAATTATGGTCAATAGCGCAAAAAGATGCAAAAAAAGAGAATTTGGAGCAAAAAGGACCAAAATATGAAGATGTGATCTTGGGCGCCGATGGCGGGCTTGACGCCGCCGACAGCGGGCTTAACACAGTCAACGACGAGTTTTTCCTGAGAGTCCAGAATTAAATATTCTAGAAGGCCGTCGACGGCGCCATCGAGGCCGCCGACTGGGAGCACATTGGTTCTCTCAATAGATGCATTGAATGTGGACGATTTTTGAAGGACGCTTGGGCAACTCNATTCTCATGAAGTTCCTAACATTTGAATATTCTAAGTGACTTGATATTACAACATATAGTCATTCTTGAAATTGATAGAAAACTAGAACTCTTAAACTTGATGACTAGATAGTCTTGTACTTATAGAGTTATCTTAATTACTTGAATTTTTTCTGAAAATCTCACTGTGGTATTTACTTAAATCAAACTTATAGTATTTCTGAATCAAATCTTTACTTTTATAGATCATAACTTTTATGTAGTACTAAAATTACTTGAGGACAAGTAATAGTTAACTTTGAGGGATTTTGACAAAAAAAAATATGTTGAGATTTTCATACCTATTTTATATTAATATTGATGATATTGCACTTTAAAGATGAGTATTTTTTATGTTTTGTTGCAGGTATATTGAATTATAGTCATTGGAGCAAAAAAAAATGCAAAAAAGAGTGAATTTGGAGTAAAAAGGACCAAAATATGAAGATTTGAACTAGGGTGCCGATGGCGAGCTCAACGGCGCCAACGATGGGTTTTTCCCAAGAGTTCAGAATCAAATATTATAGAAGGCCGCCGATGGCGCCATCGAGGCCGCCAACGGCAAGAACGGCAGTTATCTTAACAGGTGCATTGAATGTGGATGATTTTTGAAGGGACGCTTAGGCAACTATTAGAAAACTCTTCTACAACTTTAAGAGAAACATTTGGACTGAAAAAAGAAAAGCCCCGTGGTGGTGTCCGCTGAGTTTTTGTTGTTTGTAGAGTGTAGAGATTTTAATTTAGGGTTAGTTGTGAGGAATTCTTTGAGAGATTGTAAGAGTGGAGGGAAAGTGAGAGATTTCTTCCTCCTTTCCGAGGGAAAGAATATAGGGAGTAAAGGAAGTGCTAGGAGAGTTCCTAGAGATTAGAAAAATTCCAATATTAGTGAGGAATTTTCGAGAGATTGTAAGAGTGGAGGGAAAGTGAGAGATTTCTTCCTCCTTGCTACTTCAAAAAGGAATTGCTTCGAGAGATTGTAAGAGTGGAGGGAAAGTGAGAGATTTCTTCCTCCTTGCCGCTTTGAAGAAGAATTTTCGAGAGATTGTAAGAGTGGAGGGAAAGTGAGAGATTTCTTCCTCCTTGCTACTTCAAAGAGAAATAGGAGGTGCTAGAGAGAGTTCATAGAGGTTAGAAAGGTTCCAATATTGTGAGGAACTCTTTAAAATTGTAAGAGTGGAGGGAAAGTGAGAGATTTCTTCCTCCTTGCTACTTCAAATTCTTCGAGAGATTGTAAGAGTGGAGGGAAAGTGAGAGATTTCTTCCTCCTTGCCGCTTCGAAAAAGAATTCTGTGTGCTGTAAAGAAAGAAAGAGATTCAAAGAAACTTTGAGGAGTTTGCTTGAAGAGAAATTAGAGATAAGTGATATTTACTTATTGAAGTTTGTATAACTTTGTTTTTATATATAAACTCAAAGTTTTGTCGTATCTTCTCCATGAGTTCTGAGTAGTTTTCTCAGTCTTTCTCCTTGTCTTGAGATTTTGTGAAATGGTGATTTGAATTGGTTGAGCCATGAGAATGTTAAAAAAGTGGTGATGATCTTTTCACTTCAGTATTACTTTCAATCTGGCCAATTGATTTGTTAAAATATGTTGTGTTTTACAACTAAAGTTAAGATTATATCGACGATTTAGGGAGGTCAATGTCCTTGAAAATTGGGTGCAAATTAATAGGGAAATAAAATTATCGGGTGTAGAATTGAAGATTTTAGAGTGACAGACTAAAATCCTCAATTCGGTCTAATCATTTGGGTGGTGAAGTGTAGATATTAGCCCTCAGGCGAGGGGAACGTGGGAGCTCCAAAGTGAGAGACGNTGAAATACTAAAATTCTCAATTTGGTCCTATCGTTTGGGTACTGAAGTGTAGATGTTAGCCCTCAAGCGAGGTGAGCATGGGAGCTTCAAAGTGAGAGCCGATATCCTCCCAGCCTAGCCACAGATTCAGTAACCAAGCATAGGATTAGTCAATGTTCTTTATGCCTGGACCAAAGGGTAAAGAATAGGCATGTTCCTATTTGGCACAATACAATTTGAACTAATTCGCTTTATACATTCACTTTAATTTCTTGACAGAGAATGATGCTTTCTTATATATTGAACTTCACATTAGAAACTTTATTAATAGAATTAGTTAATTCAGAGTTTATTAAAATTACATTTTTATTTCAATTGCCTATTAGTGAANTGTATTTTTGTGATTAAGTATTGATTTTCTAAATCATAGTTCATAGCCTCTAGTATTACTCCCTGTGGGATCAATATACAGGACTCCATTAGAGCCCTTTATTACTTGAGCGATACGTATACTTGCGTTGATAAGTGTAACTTTACAATTATTGAATATTTTATACATCCATCTTTATCGAATCCATTACTTGAGCGATACATATACTTGCGTTGATAAGTGTGACTTTACAATTATTGAATATTTAATCTACTTGAGCGATACGTATACTTGCGTTGATAAGTGTGACTTTACAATTATTGAATATTTATTTCGTCCATATTTATCTTATATTTTGAGCGATACCATGTGGGATCGATATCCAAGACTCCATTAGAGCCCTGTATTACTTGAGTGATACGTATACTTGTATTACTCCATGTAGGATCTGTTGTGATTAAGTATTGATTTTCTAAATCTTAAGTTCATAGCCTCTAATATTACTCCTTGTAGGATCGATATCCAGGACTCTATTGGAGCCCTGTATTACTTGAGTGATACGTATACTTGCATTGATAAGTGTGACTTTGCAATTATTGAATATTTTATACACATTTTTATCAAATCTATAACCTTTGTCAAGTTTTTAGCGCCGTTGCCGGGGACTTAAATCTTCTAGCAACAATATTAAATTCTTATATTTTTAAGCAAATATAAAGTCGCTATCAGTAATTGTATATTCAACTTTGATGAACAAAAGAAAATTGCAATGCTCGGCTTCGATGAATGCAGGATGGACCTCTTACATTTGACTTCAACAATTAAAAGAGAAAACTACTGATGCTCGTCTGCAATGAATATTAGATGCACTTTTGATGCTCAATTTTGATGAACGCTTAAGAGAGCTTTAACATGATGAGAAAAGATGTAGCGTTGACTATGAAATATAATTAGGGTTGGATGAAAACTTATATTTTTCTACTTGTCAGACTTTTTTTTTAAATCGGATCGAGCTCATGTTTGATAGCATACAAATGTTAGGCGTGTTAGGGCCCATTTGGGGCAGCTTATAAGTGAGACAGTGTTTTCAAAACGCTGCCATTCTGTTTGATAAATACCTTCGGATTGCATTTTGAAAACAACCTATTTGATTGCTTAATAAATGTGAGCTACGACAAGCACCCCTGACCCACGTTTTTTATTTGGCGTTTGAAGATTATTCCTTCGGTGCCCTTCTTTTCTCCATTCTTTCGTGCCCTTCTCCTCTCCACTCCCTCGCTCGATCTCATGCCCAACTTGATCGAATCCATACCCTCCATCGTCCGCACTCGAAACCGTCTCGTCCAATCCACCTTCCGTTGTCCGCAGCTCAATCGAAGTCCCCATGAACTAGTTTAGCTTGCCTTCAACACAATTTCTTGAAGGAGAGAAAGGGTTTCGATTTGCTAGTGAACCAGAAGATCGAGAAGATCCCAGGTAGATCATCATGCCGAAGTTATAATGGAGTTAAGGGTTTGGTATTCGCTGCTCCTCATGCTCCAGTGCTTTCATTCTTCATCTATATTTGTCTTCGAAGATCATCATGCTTTATTTGTGAGTTTCCTGTGGTGGGGTGCAGTTTTATCATTGATGAGCGAGGGTTTAGTAGGCACCGAGACAGTTTCAGAGAGGACACTGTATGTTCTCCATTTTTTCCTAATTTTGATCTTCAACTACTTCTGATATTTACTTCTTATTATCATATGGGCATTATTTTGCTTATAGTTTGTTAGGACGAGCTCAAATTTTCTTAGGGCGATAAAGATGAGAATCTGGGCGAAATTTTCCTAGGTTTCCAATAAATTGAGAGTACTTGAGAGATGGTTAAAGCGAAATGTCTAACATGGTGGATTTTTCTCAGATCCATGAACAATAATTTTAGGAACTGTTTTGCTGCAAGCAAGATTAAACTCAAATATATTTGTTTATTAAATACTGAGGGTGTTATATAATGCCAAGCAGTTTTCATCTCAATAATACCAAGTAGTTTTCATGATCCAACACTCCATGATTTACTAAATCATGATTTATAAGATTTATTGAATCATATCTAAGTTAAATTTTGCTTGCACCAATCCTCCGAATTATCGGAATTTGTAAATTCGAGACTTACGAAAAAATGGGGGTGGCATAGGATTTAAACTCGCTTCAAATTTAACTTGAACCAGGGGCAGAATGGTCATTTATTCAAAAACAGTTGTAAATCAGCTGTTTTTCAAACGCACAAACCAAAAAGCTAGTTAACTTATCCTGATAAGCTGAATAAGCTGAATAAATTGCAGTTGCTCCAAACGAACCCTTAATCAGGTGTCCCATTCTTATATTTTTGGAAGTGTCCCACAGCATAGCCTAGAACTCCAAACACATCCAATTAATTAATGCAGCTTAAGCACAAAAACAGGATTCAGCCCGGCTAAACTAGGCTGCACCCTCCGATCACCATACAAATATTCCCAATCCTACTACTACTACCGGTCCCCTCTCTCTGGAGGAAATGCATTGAAGTCCAGAATGCCCGATGCAGGTTGTGCGAGGGGTGGAAGCTGGAGACCAAAGGCGAAGGAATGCGATGCAATTGAAATCTGACAGTCGGAGAAGACGAACTTCGGCGGATGGTCCTGATTCTGTCATCGCTTACTCGTCTGATCATCGAACCTGCAATAGCAGCGGCAGTGGCTCAACCATCGCTCATTTATTCAGCGACAGCCACCTCTCCTCCATCTCCCGAAGCGTTGCTGGGCGCTGCTCCTTTGGATCGGAGAACGATTCGCTCTTTTCATATCTCTGCATTGTACGATCAGAGCTCACTCTTTCTCATTCTTGC
>JXCR01100676.1:12437-30444 GCA_002079205.1 Phalaenopsis hybrid cultivar | reverse complement strand
CACTTACATCAATGAAAATTACTGTGGAGAAACCTCCACCACCGTTTCCTCAAAGATTGAAGCAACACAAAAAGAATAAAAAAATTTTCAAGTTTATAGAATTTCTTAAGATATCAACGATAAATTTTCCTTTCGTAGAAGCTTTAGAGCAAATTCCCAATTATGTAAAGTTTATGAAAGATGTTTTGAACAAGAAAAGGAAGTTCACTGATAATAAGACTGTTGCACTTAGCGAAGAGTGTAGTGCAATTATTCAGAAAAAGCTTCCTGAAAAATTAAAAGATCCAGGTAGTTTCACTATACCGTGTGCTATCGGCGAAAGATTTTGTGGAAGAGCTTTATGTGATTTGGGAGCCAGCATTAATCTTATGTCTCTATCAATTTTCAAAAAATTAGGATTAGGAGAAGTCTCACCTACTTTTGTAACTCTTCAAATCAATTTTCAAAAAATTAGGATTAGGAGAAGTCTCACCTACTTCTATAACTCTTCAGTTAGCGTATCAATTTTCAAATGATTAGGATTAGGAGAAGTCTCACCTACTTCTGTAACTCTTCAGTTAGCAAATCGTTCAGTTACATATCCTAAGGGAGTTATAGAAGATGTGTTAGTAAAAGTGGACAAATTTATAAGTTACTTATCCTAAGGGAATTATAGAAGATGTGTTAGTAAAAGTTGATAAATTTATCTTTTATGTGAATTTTATTGTTTTAAATATGGAGGAAGATAAAAAAATACCTATAATTTTAGGGAGACCTTTTTTAGCTATTGAAAAAGCTATAATAGATGTTCAAAAGGGAGAATTAAATATCAGAGTTAATGATCAAGAAGTGACTTTTAAGNTTTAAATCTTCTAGCAGTAGTATCAAATTCTTGTATTTTTAAGCATATATAAAGTCGCTGTCAAGTTTTTGGAACTGTTGTTGGAGAGTAAAAGTTAGATTAAAAAAAATATCATTAGAGTAACAAACAAATTAGGACTATTAAAAATTTTTATACTTGAATTTAACCTTATTTTCATATTTAGTTAACTATTTTTCTGTGTACTGATTTCAATTATATGCGTAAATTTAGACCTGAAAATCTTATACCCTACGATTCAAAATTAGAACTCTGTTAGGAGAATTAGAAAACTAAGAAAAGAACCTAGAAATCCTGACACAATGGAAAATAATATGAACAATCAAGGAACAGAAAAAGAACATCAACCTAGACCTCTACGAGATTATGCAAATCTTACAACAGATGAAATTCACTTATCTATCCAAATTCCTGATGTAGCTGTTAATTCATTTGAGCTCAAACCTGCTATTCTCTAAATGATACAAAATAATCAATTCAGAGGTACACCAAATGAAGATCCTAATTTACACCTCTCTAGTTTCTTAGAACTTTGTTCTACCTTTAAATATGACAGAGTTTCAAACGATGCTGTTAGACTTAGACTTTTTCCTTTTTCACATAGAGATAAAGCTAAGATGTGGTTAAATTAGTTAGCACCTAAATCTATTAGAACTTGGGGAGAGCTTTCATTGAAATTTCTACCCAAATATTTCCCTCCATCCAAAACTGCTAAACTTAGAAATGACATAACATCATTTTGTCAGATTGATGGAGAGTCGATATATGAAGCTTGGGAGAGATTTAAAGATCTTCTCAGGAAGTGCCCACATCACTTGTTATCAGATTGGTTGATAATTCAAACCTTTTACAATGGATTAGTGGGATCTCTTAGATCGATTATAGATGCTGCGACTGGTGGTTCTTTAATGTTAAAACCATTTGATGAGGCTTATTCGTTAATAGAAGAGATGACTACCAACAATTTTCAATGGCCATCTAAAAGGGTAAATCTTAAAAGAGTAGCTAGTATCCACAATTCTAATGCACTAGCTATGTTAGCNATATATATATATATATATATATATATATATATATATATATATAGATATATATAGATATATATCTATCAAATAAAAAAAACAGGGAGGTTTGGAGGGAGGCAGGCATGCTTTTTGCTAATTCTCACCGCTTTACCTGTACGATTGCTTTGCTGTTTTCGTTGGCATCTTCAGGATATGAAATGCTTACTTTTCCTTTGATTGTTACAGAATTTGGCAGTACGCGAGGACTGTTCCGGTGGCACTGACACAGATCCAGATCCGGAGAAAAAAATCCCCATTCTTTCCTCGCCACACAGTATTTCAGTAGGTACTAGCTAGCCTTGAACCATTACTCTTGTTTAGGTCTTTTCTCTGTNTTTCGTTGGCATCTTCAGGATATGAAATGCTTACTTTTCCTTTGATTGTTACAGAATTTGGCAGTACGCGAGCACTGTTCCGGTAGCACTGACCCAGATCCAGATCCGGAGAAAAAAAGCGCCATTCTTTCCTCGCCACACAGTATTTCAGTAGGTACTAGCTAGCCTTGAACCATTTGTCTTGTTTAGGTGTTTTCTCTGCNAGATCCGGAGAAAAAAAGCGCCATTCTTTCCTCGCCACACAGTATTTCAGTAGGTACTAGCTAGCCTTGAACAATTACTCTTGTTTAGGTCTTTTCTCTGCCAGTCATGTCTGTTCTTTAAAGGCTACGTTTAACATGCTCATCTTTTCAAAACCTCCCAGGGCTGGGGGAGGAAGTAGAGCAAGCTTCAGATGAGGAAAGAGAAGAAAATGCAGGAAGGCCTCAGAGGGAGGGGTGCAGAGCACCGAACACAATAGAGCATTCCTTCTCTCACGCCTTCAGAGGTAGAAGCTATTCTAAGCCCCTCTTTTCGTCGTCCAAATCGCTGGTTTGCACTGAGGTTTGGACTCCCACCACCTGTTTATTAGTACTATATTTGGCGTCATAATTCTGAAGCCCTTACATTTCAGAGAAGGAAGACTCGAAGGCAGAGGCCTGTTTCTCTTGACCTAAACACCCCTGGCACTGATGTGGCTGTCTTGTTNTCAGAGGTAGAAGCTATTCTAAGCCCCTCTTTTCCTCGTCCAAATCGCTGATTTGCACTGAGGTTTGGACTCTCACCACCTGTTTATTAGTACAATATTTGGCGTCATAATTCTGAAGCCCTTCCATTTCAGAGAAGGAAGACTCGAAGGCAGAGGCCTGTTTCTCTTGACCTTAACACCCCTGGCACTGATGTGGCTGTCTTGTCCCCTCGGTTTTTGGCGGGTGGCATGGGATCCATGAAGAAGAGCTCTGCCACCTCCTCTCTCAGCAGATCGGAAGCATTCCCTAGTCCTGGAACGCCTAATTACCGGCACGGAACCGAAACAACTGGGTACCTGAAGGGTTGGAGTTCAGAAAGAGTGCCATTGCCAGCTAATAGCAGTAGGAGGTACATGGGTGCCGGATCTTATCTTCCATTCAACAATGGCCGAATCTTGCCTTCAAAATGGGAAGATGCAGAGAAGTGGATATTTAGCCCTGTTTCCGCCGATGGGGTTGTGCGGTCTTCTCACCCTTTCTCTCATCATAGACGTCCAAAGTCAAAAAGTGGCCCACTTGGACCTCCTGGATACTCACCAGCATCACCAATTGCTCCATGCTTTGATAGTGGAAGGGTTGGGAGCTTTACTGGTAGCTCTCCCTTTTCAGCTGGAGTTCTGATTGCAGAGCGTGATTTTGCTGACAACAGAAAAGGTGGCATTGGCAGCGGAGAAAGTGCAAGGTCATCTTCTGCAAATGCTGAACCTTATATATTGAGATCTGCAAGCCTTCATGGGTGCTTTGAAAATTTGCTTGAATCAGCTCCATCCTTATCAAACGCTCAGAGTAATATCTTTGTTTCTAATTTTTCCTTATCTCCACAATATTTTTTGTCCATATTTATAATAAACAAGATTGCAATAGAATGATTGATTTGCTTCACCTGTGAGCCATTGATTTTAGTAATTTCTATACATGTGTTTTTGAACGGTCTATGATTGCAGACCTGTGATTCCAAATGTTGACCAAATTGCTGCGATAAGGATAATGATGATAATAATTTTAACTTCTTCATATAATTACATGAATTTTTTTTTTTTTTGCAATGCCACCATTTTAAGAAAATGACTGTCTTTTTCTTTTATCTTGAAATTTAGCCTTGAGTAGTTTGTGACTCTCTCATCTATGTATTTTTGTAGTTTCCATCTTTGAAAGTTGAACACTATACTTTCTACCGTTTACTTATTGACTTTCATGAGTAGGGGGTAAAAAATGGACATCTTTGATGCTTTGGTTCTACCATTTAGGAAGAATATAATTTTGTTGGATGTAGTTAGAACAATGCTTGGCTTTTCTAAAATACTTAAATGTTACCATAATGTATTTACACTTCAATGGAGAACACACTATGTGACTAACATAGGCAGCTAACAGCTATAAGCATTCGTTGTAGGCAATGTCAATAATAATAAATATTTATAATACAATCCGCCGAGATCATTTATAGATCATCAATCAAAAAATTTACTGTTTGCTGGTGTTTTTAATTGTTGTTTCTATTTTTCTTTGAGTAACTAGTTTTTCTTTCTATTAAGCTTCAATCTATTCAATTAATTTATCACCTTTAAAAGTTAGTCAAATTTTTAAATATCGGGTTAAAATACGTTCATTTNTTTCTACCATTTACTTATTGACTTTCATGAGTAGGGGGTAAAAAATGGACATCTTTGATGCTTTGGTTCTACAATTTAGGAAGAATATTATTTTGTTGGATGTAGTTAGAACAATGCTTGGCTTTTCTAAAATACTTAAATGTTATCATAATATATTTACACTTCAATGGAGAACACACTATGTGACTAACATAGGCAGCTAACAGACTATAAGCATTCGTTGTAGGCAATTGATGTCAATAATAATAAATATATATAAATACAATCCTCCGAGATCATTTATCGATCATCAATCAGAAAATTTACTTTCTGTTGGTGTTTTTAATTGTTGTTTCTATTTTCCTTTGAGTAACTAGTTTTTCTTTCTATTAAGCTTCAATCTATTCAATTAATTTATCACCTTTAAAAGTTAGTCAAACTTTTAAATATCGGGTTATACGTTCATTTTACACGAACTCATGTTCAATTTAATTGTTAAATAGGTTAGCTAAGCATAGAAAATTATTTGGAGCTCATTTTCTTAATAAACTAGACATAAACAACTATCAAACACACATTTCTCTAAAAATTATTTTTGTGTTAGCCAAAGATAAGCCATTCGAGCCTAAAATGAACAAAAAGTAAGTATACTTTTTTTGGATATAGTTGAACATGATCTTGAGCTCAAATAAAGCAAATATAGATTGAGTTGAGCTCAAACAGAGGCAAGCTAGCTCAAACTCAGCTAGCATATNGTTAGCTAAGCATAGACAATTATTTGGAGCTCATTTTCTTAATAAACTAAACATAAACAACTATCNCTCAAATAAAGCAAATATAGAATGAGTTGAGCTCAAACACAGGCAAGCTAGCTCAAACTCAGCTTGCATATATATGAAATAATTAGATGTTCTTTTAGTCCACATAATAAGGCTGCAAATGAAAAGGGCCGTATTGAGCTGGGCTATGTTCAAGCATGAGCTTATTTATAAAATTTAAGCTCTAGCACAACTCAAGCTCAAATTGAGCTTTTGGGGCTCTATTGCTTANGTTCTTTTAGTCCACATAATAAGGCTGCAAATGAACAGGGCCGTATTGAGCTGGGCTATGTTCAAGCATGAGTTTGTTTATAAAATTTAAGTTCTAGCACAACTCAAGCTCAAATTGAGCTTTTGGGGCTCTATTGCTTGAGCTTGTTTATAAAATTTGAGTTTGAGCTCAAATCAAGCTTAGTTCATTCATCATTATGATTGTTTTAGTTTGGTTTATGTTTTTTCATATGATGATATTCGAGTCATTATCAAGCTGATTAATGAGTATTGTTATCGAGCTACTTAATTTCAATCCAAACGACCTTTATTGAGCAAATTAAAAATTAATACCGCCACGTTATTTATTTTCTTAACCAAATGAAACTTAAACTAATTAGTAGTATAATTTAGCTATTTATTTTCTAATCAAAAGAGTTTTTATAGCTTATAAATGAATTTAAAAAATAAATGTGCTTTTAAATGAATGAGGAGCTATTAAGTGAATAGCTAAATTAAGTAGTCAAATATACAAAATAATTGAAAAAAAAAATAAACCAGTCTTTGGCTTGTTTATGAATGAATTAAAATTTTAATNATGAGTATTGTTATCGAGCTACTTAATTTCAATCCAAACGACCTTTATTGAGCAAATTAAAAATTAATACCGTCACGTTATTTATTTTCTTAACCAAATGAAACTTAAACTAATAGTAGTATAATTTAGCTATTTATTTTCTAATCAAAAGAGTTTATTATAGTTTATAAATGAATTTAAAAAATAAATGTGCTTTTAAATGAATGAGGAGCTATTAAGTGAATAACTAAATTAAGCAGTCAAATATACAAAATAATTGAAAAATAAAATAAACCAGTCTTTGGCTTGTTTATGAATGAATTAAAATTTAATTTAATTTAATTAATTTAATTAATTTAATTGAGTTTTGAATTGAGGTTTAATCTTGTTTATTCACAATCTTTAAATTAAGATTTAAGGAATTTTATTCATAAGCATTAAATCAAGCTTATCCTTAAACTTCAAATGAAATTGTTTATTGGGCTTCTTACCGATCTTGTTTGAAAGCTTTGAATGATATTATTCGCGAATATAAATAAATTGATCACGGAGTTGTTAAAGCTTGTTCATTTAACAATCAAAATATTTATAAAAGTATTCAAATTTATTCAGTTAGTTGAACGTGAACGAGTTCTTATCTAGTCGAGCTACGAGCAGCATATCAATTTATTGATTCGTTTCCAGTCTTAATGCATAATATCAAGTAGAGAATTATTATAGCTCGACGCCAGAGCATGTTAAAGAGCTCAATATGTGGACAAGAGCAATGATAGCGCCATCATAAGATCAATGCCAAGGGTCATNAAATCAAGCTTATCCTTAAACTTCAAATGAAATTGTTTATTGGGCTTCTTACCGATCTTGTTTGAAAGCTTTAAATGATATTATTCGCGAATATAAATAAATAGATCACGGAGTTGTTAAAGCTTGTTCATTTAACAATCAAAATGTTTATAAAAGTATTCAAATTTATTCAGTTAGTTGAACGTAAACGAGTTCTTATCTAGTCGAGCTACGAGCAGCATATCAATTTATTGATTCGCTTCCAGTCTTAATGCATAATATCAAGTAGAGAATTATTATAGCTCGACGCCAGAGCATGTTAAAGAGCTCAAGATGTGGATAAGTGCAATGATAGCGCCATCATAAGATCAATGTCAAGGGTCAAGAGATGTTCATCCAACAAAAAAAAGTTGAGAAGCTTATATTTTGGAAGTCCTTTTTTGGAAAGTTTGATCCTGTATTCATGATTTAAATTTAAAATTCATAAGTTAAATTTTAATATTTGAATTTTAAATTCTAAAATTAAAATATTTTCCTTCATGTGGAAGGATTTTTATTAACCATTTCCTCTTTTCTTAATTGATTTATATATATATATATATATATATAATTTGGCAGGTGTGGGGTGGTCGCTCCTTGATTGAAGTCAATGTTGGAGTGACCATACTCATCCTCACTCTTTGCTTTAAAGTTACCCTTCCTTTAAATTTTTTTTTTAGGAATTGTTGTCTTGCTGTAATTGTTTGCTTTGCATGATGAAATTTGGCTTTTGATATTTAGAAAAATGTGGAGATAGGAATCTCTAGTATTTTGTGCTTGGGGTTGAACTCTTCTCTATTGTGTGCTTGGTCTTTTTTTTTGGGTGATAAACCTAGATATTCTCATCTCTTTGTAACCTCGTTCCCCATTGCTCCCACTTCTCCTTCAAGATAATTACTCTTTCAAAATTTCCCACCTATAGCATGAAAAAAAAATTCTAGATCTCTTGCAAACTGTCCGTGAAAACAAGGGCATCCTTGACCTAGTTTTGTTCTCCTCTTTCCACCACTCTCCAAACTCTTTAGATGTCATCCAAAAATTTCGGATTAAATCTTAACAAAACCTCCTATCAGATTAAATCTTCCAAGTCTTTCCAATTATCAAAGATAACGTTAGACTCATCTCCTTATTGCATATTTCAAGAGAAGCCAAACTCAGCCCAAACTAGTCAACTTGGCTTAGTATTGGTGTACCTTCTATTAAACACTCTTAAACTTATTGAATCCCTTCCAAAAACTATATGTTATATCTCCTAACTTTCTCCTATAATTTTCAAGAGGACTCCACGTTCTAAGCCCCTCTCCATGTCATAACCTTAAGGTAAAACT
The DNA here is from genome assembly GCA_002079205.1 of Phalaenopsis hybrid cultivar. Lineage (NCBI taxonomy): Eukaryota > Viridiplantae > Streptophyta > Magnoliopsida > Asparagales > Orchidaceae > Phalaenopsis > Phalaenopsis hybrid cultivar. The sequence continues at coordinate 22,111 of JXCR01100676.1, read as the reverse complement.
TTTAAGGGTACATCCTAGGGCTAGTTTGACCTATGCCCTAGGCTTACCCACTTCACTTTTCTTAAATTCTTCATANCTGTATTCATGGTTTAAATTTAAAATTCATATGTTAAATTTTAATATTTGAATTTTAAATTCTAAAATTAAATTATTTTCCTTCATGTGGAAGGATTTTTATTAACCATTTCCTCTTTTCTTATTTGATTTTCTTATATATATATAATTTGGTAGGTGTGGGGTGGTCACTCCTAGATTGAAGTCAATGTTGGAGTGACCATACTCATCCTCACTCTTTGCTTTAAAGTTACCCTTCCTTTAAATTTTTTTTTAGGAATTGTTGTCTTGCTGTAATTGTTCGCTTTGCATGATGAAATTTGGCTTTTGATATTTAGAAAAATGTGGAGATAGGAATCTCTAGTATTTTGTGCATGGGGTTGAACTCTTCTCTGTTGTGTGCTTGGCGGCTGATCTCTTTGGGCTTTTTTTTTGGGTGATAAACCTAGATATTCTCATCTCTTTGTAACCTTGTTCCCCATTGCTCCCACTTCTCCTTCAAGGTAATTACTCATTGAAAATTTCCCACCTATAGCATGAAAAAAAATTCTAGATCTCTTGCAAACTGTCGGTCAAAACAAGGGCACCCTTGACCTGGTTTTGTTCTCCTCCTTCCACCGCTCTCCAAACTCTTTAGATCTCATCCAAAAATTTCGGACAATCATCAAAGATAACGTTAGACTCATTTCCTTATTGCCTATTTCAAGAGAAGCCAAAATCAGCCCAAACTAGGCAACTTGGCTTAGTATTGGTGTATCTACTATCAAACACTCTTAAACTTATTGAATCCCTTCCAAAAACTATATATTATATCTCCTAACTTTCTCCTATAATTTTCAAGAGGACTCCACGTTCTAAGACCCTCTCCATGACATAACCTTAAGGTAAAACTTTTAAGGGTACATCCTAGGGCTACTTTGACCTATGCCCTAGGCTTACCCACTTCACTTTTCTTAAATTCCTCATCAAGTTTTCTCTCACCTAGAGGCCTTCCACACATTCTTAGCCACCCACTATAGCAATTCCAGTCCTTGGATCTACAACTCCAAGGTTACGTTCTTTAGAAAAGACTGCCAAGAGATGACTTTCACGCTATTCGTGAGATATTTATTCTACAATGCCCTCCACAGTTTTACTACGTAAGTCTCCATTATCACTCGTTGATTTTTTGAGACCATCAATTTTGCATCAAGCCACAAATACTTTAATTCATCTTCAACCAAATTCATTATTTACATATCTCCAGGATGTTTACCGCTATCAAGAATTTCCTTCAGATTCAAAGAGTAGAACGCATCAATCACCTCTCATCGCCACATGCCAAAGTTTTTTCTTCTGTTGTCAATTTTCGTCATCTCGATCTTGATGGGATGCATTATCACCTGATGATTCAACACCTTTTTGACCATTGTAGTACATGTTCAAGTACTTGGTGACATTATTATTCATGGCTCAACTAGATCTCATAGCCCAATTTATTCATATATCTTTGTCTTGCGTTTGCGACTTCACCAGAATCTCAACTCTCCGTCGCCGGTATCGCCAATTTGGCTTTGATACCAATTATTGTGCAAAATAATGCATAAAATAAATTCACCCAACAAACAAATAAGCAAACACATTACGATTTACGTTGTTCCGCGCAAATTTGTCTGTGCCCATGCAGAGATATAGGTGGTGAAAAAGGTAAAATGGGCTGAATTAGGTTCTTAACTCAACACACACTCCAGATTTCTATAATTCCTTGTATAGATATGATTAGAGCATACACATTAGGAATAATTCAAATATTGGAAATATTATGTAATTAGTTTTCTTCTAATTAAGTTTCATAATATAGAAAGTATTATATAATCAGATCTCCTCATATTAGCATATTTAATATTAATAACTAATAAACACACTTCCTAATAGATAACCATTAGGTTTAATACTTTTCATAACATGATCATCACGGAAAACGAAGAGTAGAATGTTGTTAGATGTAGTGGCAAAACAATGCTTGTGTAGAAATTTGTGTTTGCTTATAAATGCAAAGCCAGATATTGTGGGAAATCAGTCCTACAAGACATTTCTTTCTTGTCAATGGGTATTTTCTTGCCTGCTGAATAATTAGACATTCCATTATTTGTATATAGCACATGCATGTTTCTTTAATCCGTTGATGTTACATTTTAGCAAGTTCACTCACCTCTGAATATTTTATCATTTGCTAATTTTATTTAGATGAAAATGTTGAATGCACCAAGAAGGGGACCAAATCAACTTCTACGATAGTTTTGAGGAAGGATGTGGCAACACAGATGAGCCCCGAGGGGAGCAATCAATCTTCTCCCAAGCATAAGTCTTCATTCTTGCCCTCTCCTTTATTGGTGAATGGCATAGAGGAGCTGGAGAGCCATTTTCCAAAGCTGGAGGTTAGGGATGTTCAAGTTGATGATCAGGTGACGGTGACAAGATGGACAAAGAAACAAATTGGCTGTGGTTCTGAAAAGCGTTTAACAAATTTGATGGAATGGAAAAGAAAAACACTTGAGGCTAAGCCTTCTGGTTGGAAAATTTCAGAGACACCTAAACGTTTTTCAAAGTGAGTAATGACTTCAACGCTAGTATTATAAAATGCAGTTTATAACTTATTTAGTAATATAGTTAAATTGTTGGATTTGTTTTCATATATTTCGGTATTATTAGGAAGGGGCGGGAAAGGGCAGTGCGTGGATGGGGCGGGTCTGATCTTCCATGCTAACTTTGTTAACAGGGCATCCAATTAAATTGGAAAAAAAAGTAATATGAGAATCCATTGAGAAAGTATATTATTCTAACATGTGAAGATTTGGGAGTTTGTACTCATCAAATGCATTGAGAAAACAAATGATCTCAATGTTTTTTTTCCTTGTTTCTTTGATTTACTTAGTTCAAAAATTTTTTTTTCTTATTTCATTGAATTTTTTACTTCAAAATTTAGTTTGTTTATTTTAGAGCATGTCTCTAGTGACTTTGTGAATTGGATGTGTTATATGTTATTTTGATTTTATTTGGTTAACCTCTGATTTGGTTATGCTCAAGTTTTGTATTATGGAGTTGCCTGCTACTGTTGGAGTTTTATGGATTAAATCTATTAGTTGAGTATTTTGGATTAAATGGAAAGTCGATTCTCTACAAAAGTTCGTTGAAAGATTGTTCAAAACCTACTCTATATATTCATAACATGGACTTAAATAAGGTATTACTAAATTTTTCAAATAAACTCCTAGGTTCCTTCAATATAATCTTTTTATCAATGGGGCTCTAAATTAGGTCTAATCGTCAACACTCCCTCTCAGATGGGCAAAAGAAATCCATTAAGCCCATCATGTCAAATAATGTAGACAAATCTAATGAACTAAGTCTTTTAGTAAATCAGTCAACCACTTGCCCTTTAGTGGCTACATGACTTAACTCTAGTAGCCCGTTAGTTAGCTTTTTCTTGATGAAGAATCTATCAATCTCCACATGTTTAGTCAACGTGTTGCACCGGGTTGTTGGCAATGCTGATTGTAGACGTGTTGTCGCACCACAACTTCATTTGAGTTCCTTGGTCCACCTTGAGCTTGACCAATAAGGCTCCCAGCCACATCATCTCGGCAACTCTTAAGTCCATGACCCTATACTCTGCCTTTGTTGTTGACCTCATTACTAAAGATTGTTTCTTATTCTTCCAAATGAACAAGTTGTCTCCTATGAACATGCAGTATCCTGAGGCAGATCTTCTGTCACCTGCACAACTTGTCTAGTTAGTATCACGAAAGCCCTCAATGTCTACATGTCCATTCTATCTGAAGATCAACTCCTTACCGAGTAAACTTTTCAGATACATCAGAATATGATACACTGTCTCCATATAGCCCATTCCTTGGATCATGCATGTAATGGCTCACCACGCTCTCTGCAAAAGAGATGTCGGGTTGAGTGTGAGATAGATAGATCACTCGATCCACCAATCCTTGGTACCTCTCACGATAAACCGGTTCCGTTGTTTTTGCACCCAGCTTGACTTTCTGGTTAATTGTAGATATTGTAGGTTTGCATCCCATCATATCTGTTTCCATGAGGAGATCTAGTACAAAATTTCTCTGGGACAAGACCATCTCCTCAGGCTCACGGGTCATTTCAATCCCAAGAAAGTATCTAAGCAGTCCAAGATCCTTCTCCTCAAATTCATCGTGCAATCTTACTTTTAGTTGGATACGCTTTCTCATCATCACTGTTGATAGTGATGTCCTCAACATATACAACAAGTATAACAGTGACCTTCATGTTGTCGAAAGAATATTGTATGGTCTGTATTGATTTACTGATATCTCATGCCCACCATAATCTTTCTAAACATGTCAAACCATACTCAAGGAGACTGCTTTAAGCATTATTGAGCCTACACACCTTACCCACTGTTTGGATTATACCGAATCTTGGTAGTATTTACGTATATTCCTTCTCCAATAACTCACCATGAAGAAATGCATTCTTCACATTAAGTTGATGTTTCCTCCACCCACAATTACTACAAGAGAAATAAGTGTACATATTGTGATCATCTTTGTTACTGGTATAAATGTTGTATCATAAGCAATGTAAAATGTTTGACTGTACTCTTTCATCGTCAGTCGTGTCTTATGCCTTTCTAACTTTTCTAATGAATTTTGTTTCACTGTGAAGATCTATTTACACTTAACTATCGTTTTCTCGGCTAGTAGTGACACTATCTCCTATGTCTGATTTTTACCGAGCGCCCTAAGCTCTTCATGCATTCCACTAGGATTCTCCTTAGAAACTTGCCAGCACTCGATATAGAAACAATATCCAAAGATGCAATGAATGCTCATGTAATGGTGATATGTTAGAATATGAAAGAAAGTTAGCAATGCCATGTTCTCACCCAAAACAATCAGGATGAAGTCCCACATTGCTGCGAGCGATCGTTCTTAAAATGGTTGGTTTAGGAGAAGAATGAGGAATCATTTCTCCTGGGATTTCAGAGTTAGAGGAGTCGAGAAAAATCAGAACAAGGGACTAGCTGGCACAAGTATCACTGTAGACACTATTTCCTTATTTTGCTTCCTTTTATCGTGTGTACACCCTTAGCTCACATTAACATGAATCTCACCACCTCTAAGTTCTCTCTTGTTTTTTTCGGTTCCTCAATTGATTTCTCTATGTTACGGGATAAGGCATTCCTCCCTCATGTCCTACTCTCTCATTATTGCTACTCACCCACCTTGCCTCATATCTTTAGTATTGGGCGAGTCACTGAAGGGTTAGATCACATCCGACATATAGTACAGTTCCAATTCTCTAAATGACACATCCATTCTCACAATCAGTCTCTTCTTTATCAGGCTCCAGCAGACACACTTTTATGGGTGGCATAATAACCCACAAACATACATTTCACAACTCTTAGATCCTTTTCTCCTATTAATGATTATTTTTTATTTACAAAACATACACATCCAAATACCTTCAATGGGAGGATTCTGCCATTATCTCCATTCAACATCTAACAAAGAGACATCTAATCCAACTCCTTTAACGTCATCCTGCTAATCAATTGAGCAGTTGTCAAAACATCTTGCCCCATAAGTGCTTTGGGACATTGATTGCGATCATCATGCTTCGGACAACCTTTAGAAGGTCTCTATTCTTTCTTTCTGCTACTTAATTTTGTGCAGGTATGTATGAACATATGGTTTGATGCTGTATTCTCTGGGCTGACAAGTATTCCCCAATTGTTTTATAGTTGGTATGTTTTTTCTCATTATCAGATTTCAATATCTTCACTGCTTCATCATATTCAGTCTGGATTGACTCGTAGAAGTCTTTAAAGCAAACAAACACATCACCCTTATTTTTTATAAAATATAATCAAGTAACATGAAAAGAAAAAATCAATAAAGGACAAACTATCAATAAACATTCATAGAATTTGTAGAACAAGGTCCCCAAACATCATAATGAATCAATTCAAAAAGCTATAACTCCTAATCTCAAAACTGATATAAGAGCTCCTAGTAATCTTGACAAACTCATAAGCATCACAAACAAATTTTTGTTTATTTTTCTTTTCATACAAAGAAGGATATAGCTAGCTTCATAAACTAAAACAAGAGTGTCTCATTCGTCTTTGATATAACAGCAACACATTCTCCACACTCATCCTAGTTTCTTCTACTCTATCACTCTCTATCATTGATGTCAAAACCAAGTCTATCCTCTCCAGATCCAAATAACAGAGTTTATTATGCCAAGTTTCAGTCCCAAGTGTCCGCTCATTCCTTTCTCTTGAAAGATCATCTCAGGGATATCAACTGAAACAATATATTTTAGTTGAACTATAATGACACTAATAGATAAAAGGTTGACAGGAAAATGAGTATGCAAAATATTAGACAAAATCATAGTTGGTACCTCTAACTGTACTCTTACCAACTACAAGTTGTGTCGTGCCATCATTAATTTGAATGTTTTTTGGCACAACTAGTAGAGTATATGAAGAAAACTCTTTGACAATTTCTGTCACATGTCGAGATGCACCAGAGTTTACCATATATTCTGATGATCCTGTAGTGGAAATAGAGGCAAGAGCATATGATGTATCTGACCTTTATTAGAGTAATGTATACTTGTTTTTTACCATCTATTCTGATGTATTACAAGTATCTTTGTTAGAGTGAGCATAAGTGCCAATGTTACCTATTGATGATGACTGGTTGGAAGCATCATCAGTTAGTTCTCCTGCTATTTTCAGCTTCCTCTTCAACAACTCTAGATACTCATGATCCTCATTGGTAAAAGCCACCCCTATCTCTCCCTCCCGTGCTACGATTATATTTGCTCGGTAGTCCCATTTTTCACCTTTTCGACCATCACGACTACGTCCTTCGCCCTATCCACATCCATCAGTCTCTCTCTCCTTAGGTGGCCTAGTACAAGTTTTGCTCAAATTCCCGACTTCACCACAGTTGTAACCCTCGTGTCTTTCCTTGGGCACATATTATACCCGGGTTCGTGACAGACAATGCTGATCGTGCACTTGGAAGTCCACTCAAATCAGTGTAGCTTCATGTGACCTTCCTCTTATATCATTGCAGCAATGGCCTCATTCAGTGAAAGCATATTCACCTGAGCCATGAGGACTAATCTTCTCTGATTAAATGTCTATTTCAGATTGGCTAGAAATTGCATAGTCCTTATTTCCCATTTCTTGCACTCTGGATCACAAAAACTTGACATCGGTGAAAAGTGATCAAGTTCTGTCCATAGTCATTCCAATTTTATGGCGTATTCCTGAATCAATTTATCACTTTATAGTACTGCTACATCTCATGTTGATTTTGGAACACTCTCATGTGGTTCTTCGTCCCAACATAAATACTCTTCAGTTTTTCATAGATGTTCCTCACCTTTAGAATGTCATCTACTAAGGATGCAATTGAAGGAACCATTGAGTTGAGTAATCAGGTGTAGATTAAGGCGTGTGGTTCTCCACTTATCACTCTTAGCACTGTGACTCTTTGATTTGTCCTAGTTAGATATCCTTCTAGTCTCTTCGCTAATAGAACAATCTCGACCTGACATGACCAGCTCAGACATGTGGTCGGTCCATCAAGCTTCAGCTTCACAGGAGGGAGATCTAGTTGCGTCGAAGCACGTGTTGAGGTAGTGGCTCCCGTCGAGGCGTCAACTCTCTGTTAGGGCTGTAAACGAGCCGAGCTTGAGCGAGCTCAGGCTTGGCTCGTGTTCGGCTCGTTCGAAATAGCTCGTGTTCGAAATCGGCTCGTGAACAGTGTGTTCGTGTTCGGCTCGATTTAAATATTCNTTGTTCGTGTTCGGCTCGTTAGGCTTAACGAACGAGCCGAACACGAGCTGCTTAACGAGCCGAACACGAGCTGTTCATGAACAACGAGCCAAATTGACAGCCCTACTCTCTGTATGAGCCCGATCAGGACCTTCAAAACTTCAGAATCTATCTTTCCCAAAAGTTCCACTCCTCTACCTCCCAAACTATTTCTATCTCCTATCTTTTTCAAAATACAAGGTTGTACCTCTCCTGCTCAAAGAAACCCTTAGTTGATTCGAAGTCCTTGGCTTTAGTCTTTTCTGTTCATACTGAAGCCGCTTCTCTAGTTTCGCAGTAGGAGCGGATCCCAAAACAACAATAAGCTTCGACGTTTCTTCCTTCTCATCTCGTAAATCTGGCTTCAGAGCACTCTCGAAACCATTGCCCCCTTTGGTTTCAAAGCAAAATCCGGACGACGCACATAGAGAACTCCAATCGTGACTCTCGTGTTCCTCGCCGCGATCTCGTCGATGCCTTACCAATTAGTTTCGCGGCCTCCATCGCGACTGTATCGCGAAGCTTCATTCGCGATCCCACTGCTATAGTTGCGGCCTAAAGTGGCCGCTTCGTCATCACAACTCGAGTAAAAAATTTATCATGATATTTTCTTATTTACTAAGTTTCAAGAAATTTGGGGATTGTTTTTCGGTGATATTGAATATATTTAGGTTTTGAAAGGCACATTTTCGTGCGCCCCTTTTGTTTTTATGCTTGTGTGGTATTTTAGTTGTGGATTGGCTCTATTTCCTCTTCCTAGGAGGTAGAGTATTGTTTTCTTCCAGAGTTATAAAAAGCCAGGCACTTTCACTACAATATATTTACAGGATGCCTGAGGCACTAGGTGACTTTCTGAGCTTAGTAAAATGCTGAAGAAGCTATCAATATCACTTGTAAGTTGTAAATATATTTATTGTGTGATATTTATCTTTTGTAATGCGATCTGATAATCAATCTGATAATCATCAGATAAAATTAAGCAGGAAAGAATATTGATTTATGTTCTTTTTATTAGTTTTTAACTGATTCACATAAATTTTAGTGCTTTATCAATTTGTTATCCTCTTCTTTGGCCATCACATTTATCCAGTAATAGTAAGCGCGGTTGTTCTAAACCATGGGTGAGCCAGCAATGACAAAACAATGTGCCTATGAACCAATGATTATATATTTTTTTAATTTGTTTGTAAGCTGGACATATATCTTTTCCTGATGTGTTTCAGGCAGAAATATCTTTCCACTAAATTGCTGACGCAGGTTTAAATGGTATTGATATATATACTGACGCTTCATGAAACACAAATAAACTTAGTTTGTTTGTGAAATCATATATAGGGTGAAAAGAGAGGAAGCCAAAATTATAGCGTGGGAGAATTTACAGAAAGCAAAAGCTGAGGCTGAAATAAGGAAATTAGAGGTGCTTTTTAATATCCTAATTGTCCAATCAACAAGCGCACAATTTTCTGGTTTCGATCAAGTTTATTTTTTTGTTTTTTTTAGATGAAGCTTGAAAAGCGAAGATCTTCTTCCATGGACAAAATACTGAAGAAGCTAAAGTCAGCACAGAAGAAAGCAGAGGAGATGCGAAGTGCTGCAACTGCTAGCCAAATGCAGCAGGTTGCCAAGTCTTCTAAGCGGGCTTCCTACTTCCGCAAAAGTGGACAGATCAGTTCCTTAAGCGAATGCTTCATCTGCCATGCTTTCTAGGTTGGTACTGCTTGCATCTAAAATTGCAACTTCCAAATTA
>JXCR01100676.1:0-11569 GCA_002079205.1 Phalaenopsis hybrid cultivar | reverse complement strand
TTTAAAATATTTTTAATACCATAAAAATAATATAACGTGAGTATATTTTAAGTTAATATATATTTTTTTAAAGAAGCCGACTCACGAGCTAATGAGTCTAGTTGCGGCTAGCAAAAACTTGGTCTGTTAGCTCGTCGAGCTCAGTTCACAACAGCTTGATCCACTTAAGCCTCTTGCTTTGATAACCAAGTTCTTGGAGAACTCGCCAAAATTACAACAAATTTGCTAGTTTGATGGTTGCACAAGCTTAGGAGCAACTTGGTAACTTGCAATAGAGGAATTGGGTGATTTCCTTTTAACTAGCTAGCCAAATATTAGTTCGGCTTTTTAGGCTACACATTTATTTTTTCGAATTTTACGGCAAGTAATCAATTGGCATCATTTTGTACCTTGTATTCAACACATTGTACAACCTTACGTGTAGCACTCAATACTTGATTCCCATGGGGTGTGTGAAGTGGATGTAATTTGCTTACACAATTTTGTGCAATCTAGCCCAAAATTGCTATACTATTGAACATCATGGTGGTTTCTCTCGATTGCTCATCTATTTCTTCTGCACTGTTCTCTCAAACTTGTCTTGATCAATGCTAAATAAGGTTTTGGTTTGACTCATGGATAAATTAATATCCAACCTCTACAAAGTTGTATGCATGAGACAACATCGAAAAAAGGTTTTGTTATGACTCATGGTTGTATGCAATTGATCAGAATAGATACCTTGAGATCTTGAAAAGAGGTTCTCAATGAACCAACCACAAAAGCTTAAGTAAATATGAGGAATTGAGCCTTTGTTACAACTAGATAGGTCACTTAATTAGAAGAAAGGCTTTGTAAAACGTCCTAAGAGGACTTGGACTAGATCTCAAAAAGCATATATAGAATTCAAGTCCCAAAGACTCCTTTGACTTAGCAGCTAGAAGAAGAATTTTTGTACTAAGCGAACTGCAATGTGTTAACAACGACAACTACCAAGATTTTGATGAGTCTATGCTAAGATTTTGAGAAAAGTACTCCTTACATTCCCTGACCACCTTGAGAAATGATTTGGGAAGAGGAGGCTGAAATTGTTGAATGCATTCTAAAAAGAATTCATTGAAGCTAAGTTGCCCACCAACTTCAGCTTCCCATCCTTGAACTTTTGTTAAGTGTGAACTGATTCAACTGATCATGTCACCAACTTATCAAAGATGCATTGAAAAGCAACTTACATATCATTATCATCAAAGAGTTCAAACTTCGGTGATTTTTTTCTAGTTAATTAGAATATCATACAAATATTTTTGATACTCACAACAATATTCATTTAAATAACAAATGTTGCAGATATTTAGTTTTATTATCATCTATTTTGTTATATCTGATTGATGTTTTTGTTTTTTTATTTCGATGTGGTATCTAATTTTGTATCCTAAAAATTCACTTTTTTATGAAATCTTCATATAAAATTGGTCATTTTCCAGGTGTTCCTATGCTTCTTTCTGATAAAAAAAGTTTTTCTTATTTCTTGTTTTTTATTATTATTTAGTCTTCAAAACCATTTTTTTTGCAATTCAAGTAAGTGCGTTTTCTAAAAATCCATAGATGCCTTATCCTTTTGAATTAAAATTATATATGGCTAAGCTATTTTCTATTACTCGTTTATCAATTTTTTGTTAATATTTTTACTACAGTCTACATTTAAATAAATACCATGCCCACTTATGGGTTAAGATATGTTGTCTTCATTTCTAGATTTTGCTCTATTTATGAATGTAGGATTACGTCTAATGCTAGGAGGTAGATAACAAAGATAAGAACATGTGTTTTGGCTTGTACTAGCTTTGTTAGTATTTGACGAAGAGGGTAATCCCATCGGTCGGTTGGATGAAGGAGTGTCAACAGATGTGTAACTAATAGGTATAGCCACAAATTGATGTTCAGTTAAGGCATTAATTAAATCTTTATCTCATTTTTTGAATGAGAATTTTCATCGATTGAAATAACTTCATTGATACATATAACTCCATGTATATTTTCTGAAGAGTTATATTTATTTGTATTTGTTCATCCTAGAATTTCTGGATTAATAGTATTTTTTAAACTAAAATAGCAGTTGTGGTTATATTGTTTTTTAGTACGTCCTGGTATTGAGTTAATCTTACTCATAATTCATATATGTTGTATTTGGCAATTTTTTATATCTGGACTGGATTAAATTTTTAAATAGTTTAATTTTTTATAACTAGTTTAGGTTTAATTCCATAGAGTAACTACTTCATTAGATATATTTTCGGAATAGAGTCCTAGTTCAACTTGTTGTTTTAAAATCATATAACTTATTAGAATCCACTCGTTTGTATTTCCTAAGGGAGATTTTATATGATTTTTTTTTTTCTTTTGGAATACTTCTAACTGCCTATTTTTTATATTTAATTGGAGTAGTTCACATATTCTGTTGAATACTTGTTCGAGGTAATTTTTATTCAACATCAAGGTCTTCTGCTATTAGTAAACATCTTTTAATTCTTTCTTTTCTTTAATTTGTTGATCATAAGAGCTAATAAAAGATTCATAAGACCAAGTAGCGTACATAACTCATTAGTGTTTTTTTCTGTAAATTACTTGGCTCTAATACCATTTGTAAGCTCTAGAAGGAGTTGAAGTTTCTCCTACTTTTAATAATTTTGGTTCAGATTATTTTCTAAATCTAGATTATTTTTTAATTTGTATTGTAATTCTTCAATTTCTCTAATATGATTCATATGATTTTTCTTTAATTGTCAAAATATTATATCAAATTCCTCAAAATCATTTTCCATATTTAAGAACTTCTTCTTACTCTTTCGTCTGAAAGATTATCTTAAAGTACTAGAGTCCATTATGCTTCTGCATGAAAGTTTAAAATAATTTTATCCTATTATGATATCTTTATATTCTAGGGTTTGACCTTAGAATCTCTGGTTCATCTTTCACCTCTTTGTGATTTTCTAGAAAACATTAAGGCGCAACAAGACCACACAAATCCTTACAGACCATAACCTTATGCAAGTACTTCAAGGATTTAAAGCACAACATTAGTTAGTTTCCTACCCTATGCGTAAATAAAATAGATAAAAAATTAATAGAGAACTAAACATGTTTTTAAACAAATAAACAAAGCATAATACTCATTAATACTTAAAAGACAAAATTACAGACATCGAGCAGGAAAAAGATATTTAGATATAATGACAAACACACATATGTAGATTACAAGAGAAGAAGAAGAAGAAGAAATCCTAACTCGCTCGGCCTTCCTCAGAGTGGAGGGGGAGCGTTAAATAAATGAGAAAAGAATACATTAATCATCACTGTTGACGTTACATGGAAGAAATAATTGATACCTCTTTCCAAGTAAGCTGAGCAAGTGAACATCTTCTTTTGTCAGAATAATTCTCGGAATATTATTTGTTGATAAGAAGTGGCCTGCTTTATGAGTAGTTCCAGGTTGGCTAAGTTAGTGAGAATTTGCTTTTGTCATAATATTCTATGTTGATAATAATTCACTTTGTTGTACGTATTGATATTTTGCTTTACCTCTAAATTTCATTACTCTTGTCTTCAAGCTTACTTCATACTTCTTATAAGTGGGAATCTGTCTATCTTTTCTTTTCATATTTTTTTGCAAAATACTTCATTGACTTATGTGTTCACGACTATGTTATTTCGAGTAAGTGTAGAAATACATTTTTTATACATAACTTTGAGAATATTTTTTGTGGGTTGCTTGCAGTGACTGTAAATAAATAAATTTTCTTAAGGTGTAACATACCTAGATATTTGTAGAATCTATCTTTTTAGTTTCAATCTAGATCTTGTATAAATCTTCAGTTGTCGATCTCTAAAATAATGACTATTGTTTATACTTGGGAGTGTATGAATCACTGCTAATTATAGGTTGAATAAGAGATACAACATTTCCTATTATCTCAAGCTAAGTCTGATACATTTTAATGTATATATTCCAATGTTTTATAACTTGATGAAATATATCAGTAGCCTCAATATCTGGCTTTGGAAATTCTTTGAAGAGTTTTTCTTCCTCTATATATATCATTCTAATTATACCACATTTATATAATTCTTACACAATCTTTGAATCTATAATTCCATAAATATATGTTACTTCATGTTCTCCCGCCATGCGGAAATAGAATTGTGGGTTAATTCTTTCTTCATATAACGATAATTGTTGTCATTCATCAACAATATTTGTAATTTTCTTTGAAGTGGTATCTTGCAGTATTTTTGCATAAATAAGTATATTTTTAAAGGATGAAGGCTCTTCTTTTTTAGTAATTTCTAGAATTTTACTTTCTGATGAAGAAGTATTTTCTTTATATTCCTTTTTACTGATTAAAAGATTTGCAAAGTCTCTTATTATTTTTAATTCTCAGATGGAGGTAATATCTCCTTCTATTATATCTCCAATCAGATAATTCTTCAATTTTCTTAATTCTTGTAAAACATTGCTAGTGAGAACTATTTTGCATTCTATTTTTCAAATTTGCAATTCAACAATTTCTAAATAGTTATTTAGATCAGTGTTGATTTTTTCATCAGCTTTGCTGGATATTTCATAAGTCTTCAAAATTTCTATATCCGTGTTTATTTCCTGCATAATTCATGAGATAAAATGGTAGTTGAAGAATTGTTATTACCGTATATTCATTCTAAATCAAAAGTATATGCTGAAAATCAGCTTTGCCGTCTTATTAATCTTTTATTTGGTAAAGAGTATTCCATTTTTCCTTTTATAAATGAGATTATTGTTTTATTATCTATTTTTATCAAGAATGTTTCATTTAGAAATATTTCAAATATTTTAATTGCTTTTTTTAATTGCAAACAATTCTTTTTCATTAATGTGATAATTTTGTTCTGCTGTAGTGTATGTTCTCGAGCTATATCGGCATAACAGTTCAATATTATTTATTTTAGCTTTAAGGACTGCACCGCATGCAATTTCAGAACTTTTTGTTTTGATAATTAGATAGTCTTTTGGTATTAATAAATGTAATTCAAAAGGTTTTGACATATTTCTTTATCTTGGTTTACGCCTTTTCATCTTTTTCATCCGAGTACCAAAACATATTTTTCCTTAATTTTATTTGTAAAGTTGCCTTTAATTATTGATATTTTTTATGAATGCGACATAATTGACACATCCTAAAAAACATCATAAATCTTTTGGACTATTAATTTATTTAAAAATATTAATATTTTTTAATATGTGTTCTTGTAATTCAATGGAACACTTATCTATTATAAGTCTTAAGAATTCAATAGTATTGGTTAAAAAGACTGCTTTTTTCTTTCTTAATAATATTCCATATTTTTGGGTCTTTTGTGCGAGCAGAGTTAGATGCCTTAACTGTTTAGTAATGTTTTAACTTAATATTAAAATAACGTCTACATATAAGGCAAAACTGTAATAGTTCACTAAAAATAGTATCCATTCTTCTTTGAAATATCTGAGGGGAATTTGTTAAATCGAATGACATTACATTCCACTGATTATGTCCTTGAGGTGTACTAAATGTAGTAAATTCACAGTTGTCTAGTTGCATTTTTATTTGCCAAAATCCAAATATACAATCTTGTTTAGAGAACCATTTAGTTGTCTTAATATGATTGATTAATACTTCTTTATTAGGTAAGAAGTATCCGTCAAATTTCATATTATCATTCAACTTTTTACAATTAATTATTAATCTTGTCTTTCCTCTTATTTGCTCAGCATGATTTCTAACCAAAAAGTTTGGGCTACTATATGGATTTTTGCTAGGTTCTATTAATTTTAGATTTAACAATTCTTTAGATTGAATTTAGAAATTTTTTTGTCTTTGAAGGTGTATTTCATGGTCTTACTCTTATGATAAGCGCAGGGTTAACTGGTTCTATTTTAGCTACTGCTTCATCTTACTTCCAAAATTGTAATGGATTTTGTGAGAATGATTGTTTAAATAATGAAATAACAAAAGGCCGTAACTCATTAAGTTTAGAATTTTCAGGAGAGGTTTTAGTTTTCATACTTAGATGGTTATCGAATAAATGAGGGAATGAATTTTTCAGATTTTGATCAAGGGGATAATCACCATGTTGGCTGCAGAAAATAGGTTTGGTAGATTGAAATTGAAGTGTTTGTCTAATTGGGCAGTTTAGTGAATAACCATTATGACTTGTAAGAATGATGTTAATTTCAGTTTTGTAAAAAATGAAAATGATTTAAGGAAATTATTACCTAGAACTATATCTGAACCATTGTGAGATAGACACCGAAATTTTGTATTTTTAATAGGATAAGTTGTATTACAAAGTATTGATTGGTCCAATATTGGTTTATAGTTAGGGTACCATTAAATGTTTTCAGTTGTAATTTTTGTGAATGGATTTGTATGTGTGCTGGTATTATGCATTTTTTACATACTGTGATATCACTTCCCATGTCACATAAATCATGTATAAGGGTAAGTTTGTTGGTAGGAATATATAAGCTATGAAATTGTAATTCATGGCAGTGTATAATTATCTATATTAATACTTTCATGTGTAAATGTTATCGTGTGTTGTTGGAGAAAATTCATTCATACTAAACACAGTTTGAACTTTTATCATCTGTTAGAAATAAATGTTGAAAGTATAATATATGGTTATTTATATCAAAAAATCCAAAAAGTATATTTGCCTCATGTGTACAAAGATGTTTTTGACCTAAATAATCTAGATAAATGTAGGGTTTATCTTTTAGTGTTTGTAAATTTTGTGGTATTAAGTTTTGTTCTATGTGTGATTTATGTGATCCAGTGACTAGTAGAATATTACATTTTTGTTTTGGCAAAATGTAATAACCAGTAACTAATAACTAATTGTTATTGTATTCTTGTATATTTAGGGTTGGTCTAAGGAGAATAAAGTTTGGTAAGTTAAGTAAGGTCAGGGCATTAAAGAAAAATAAAAATGAAATTTAAATAAAAAAAAGTATTTTCTATAATTTTTCTATTGAATATAATTGAAAATTATAAAAAATTTTAAAAAATCAAAATGATACAAAATTTTCTTCGATTATAGACAATAAGCATAAGGTGTTCCTATAAAAATATTAAAGACAAAGTGAATTTTAAATATCTAACTATATTTTTCTTATGATTCAACAATTATTAATTTATTTAATTTTTAAAAATAAAATAAACTTCAGAAAAGTATAAAGCCTTCTCGAAAATATTAATTGCCTATGGGTGAATGACTGGCTAAGTTTAGTAACAAGTGAAGTTGTGTGAGCATAGTTAGAAAGTTAGTCACCAAAAGGGTACATTTGTAAATATCATATTTGCATCTCAACCCTTAATTAATTAATTTTAGGTCACATCAAAAGGCAAAATGGTTGAAAGTTATGATCAAATGTGTATTGAAATGTTTGAAACATTAAGGGATAATTAGGGTAGTTACTACGTTACTAAAGGCATAGTAGGGATAAAAGTGTAAATTTGGAAATTGTTGGAGGTCAAAGACATCCATGCTTGGATAACCATGTGGTAGGGATTATGATATGGGGACATATAGTTCTCTAATTTAGGCTTCCCACCACAAGTTGTAGTGACCCGTGTAATCATTTATTTGAAAATCAAAGTAGTTGCTTAAATTACTAATCTACCCTCAATGCTTTAAAGAATCAATAATAAACTATCCATAACCTAAAGTTGTCATGGCTTAAAATGAAAAGTTCTTAAGTAAGATATGAACAACTAAATACTCTAAAATTTCTAAGTTTTAACCTAATCTAAGGAATATCTTGCCAAAATTTTTAAAAACTATAAAAATACACAAAGTGGACTTCCACTTATTTAAAAAAATGTGAGTCATAAAGGATAACTTATTGGGTGAATTATTGATCAACTAAATAAGAGCTCTAACATATCTCAATCGGTTAGTGAAAGTGATTTAAATGTCAAATTAAATATTTGCACTTACACCCCTCTTGATAAAACTTGAATAAGTTTCTTTATAAGAACTTTAAATTGAGTAAGGTCTTCACCAATAGAATAATTAAATCATAAGAAGTAACAATATATTTAAGATCTATTTTTTATTATTAATATTTCCTATTATTAATCAATAAATTCAATAATTCATAGAGAGTTAAACAAAACATGACATGGTTTAGAAAATGTTGGGATCGTTTAGGTTCATATCCTTTGTGCCTTAGTAATGTTCAAGGTATTTCAGAGGTCATTTATATTTTTTTGTGAATTTTAAAGAAACTCAATATTTAAAAAAGATAGAAAAAAGGTAGAACGATAACCAAAACAAACTAAAATACTGAATCCCATGAAACTGATCCGACATGTCTTAACTTATAGTAATATCCAATGCTTAAGGGGTTGAGCTTTAAGTATATTACTTATCTTTGCTAATTATAGACATTTAAAGTGTGACAATTTAAATGGATCATTGAACTAGCATATAAGTTGGACGTGTTGGTGGTATGAGTGATACACCTAAAATATATAGTGTTTTTAGATGCATTTTTATACATTTATTTTAGATATTACGCTTTAATGGAAGGTATTTGTGTGTTTTTCTTTCAGGTACAGGTACAGAGTTCAAAAATGCTAAAAGGAGTGAAAAAGGATCAAATTTGGAGCAAAAGGTGAAAATTGTGCGAAAGTGTTTTGACGCCTAAGTGCTAGAACCAGCGCTTAAGCACCGGTTAAAAAGAGAAGGCAATGACTAAGTGCCAAAGGCCTTGTGCTTAAGCGCTAGTGGCAGTTATTTGGTAGTTTTCTTCATTTAGACGATATTTGAAAAGGCATTTGAGGCACCTATTGGCTAAAGAGGGTGGTTATGACCTCTAGGAATGAAAATATTATTAAAAGACCTATGAAAGGAGGTATCCCTTGGAAAATACATCAAATTTGGACATATTTTGAAGAGTTTCCAAGGCACCTCTTGGAGATTTATAAAAAAGGAAGTTTTTACATATGGAAGGGGGTGCTTGAAGAGGTAGAGGGTGCTTGAAGAGGGAGAGGATCGTGGAGAATCTTGTGGAGAGATTCAAGCACCAAACAAAATTCACTTTTTCCATTTATTTTTAGTTTTGTTTGAGAGTTTAGAGTGTTGTAAAAGAGAAGAGATTCAAAGGAACTACAAGTGTTTGGTGAAGGATTTGAAATAAGTTTTTATCTTTTATTTTGAACAACTTTTGGTTTTATTTGAGACTTCTTGTTTGTTTGATAATGATTTTCACTTTTAAACTAAACTGTGGTTTTATTTTCTTCATGGATTTTGACTAGTTTTCTTTATCTTTCTCCTTGAAATGATAAGTAATTAAAGTATTGGATGAAATTTGTAGAGAGTATTACTCTTTAATGTTGGAAGAAGTTGTGAAGATTCAATTCCATGTTCTTTATTTACTTCTTGATTTGGCCCATCCATATGTTAAAATTTGTTGTGAGAACATGTAAGAATTAGGCTGGTATTGTCTTAGTCATATATTGGAAAGAATCACATGAGTTGGATGAATTGCGTATTGTCTCAGTCAATAATTGGAAAGAATCACATGAGGTTGTATGAATGAAAATGTAATTCTTATGTTAGTGCAAATAAATAGGGAAATAATCATTGAAGGGTGTAGAGTTAGAGGACTTTAAAGTGATAGGTTAAAGTCCCTTTTAGGTTCTGATACGAGATGTTAGCCCCCAGGTGGAGGGAATTGAGGGAACTTTAGAGTGAGAGCTAGTATCTTTCATGCCTAGCTGGTCTTTAGAATAATTCAAACTTTAAATTAACCAATGTTCTTTATAGCATCTCTAGTAAGGGTAAATAATATAATTGCTCCTATTTGGCACAACACAATTTGCATACTACCACAACATAATTTCTATGCTTATTACTGATTCATGATAAGGAGAAAGATATTTCTAAATTCAGTGCTTTTCTTTTACATAAACTCAAGTTATTCTTTTAAAATGTTACTGTTTTGTCAAAATATTGAAAATACAAAAAATATTTAAATTTTAATTACTATGAATATATCTCTAGTTTAAGTAATTTTCTTTTTAAAATAGAAAGTTGCTAATAAATCAAGCATATTGCATTTTTTTCCTGTGGGTTCAATATTCAGGTCTTAATAAAAAAGTTTTATATTACTTGATAACGATACGTATACTTACGTAGTATCCCAACAAATATAAATTGAAAAGTTAAATTTTTATGTACTTCAGGATCAATGTTTTACTCTATTGCAAAGTAAGGAAATACAAGTGAAAATATAATTAGAGTGTTGTTATACTGTTGCAATTAAACAGTTAATCAGGATCAAGTTTTTTGTGCCATTACTGGAGATTAAAATCTTCAAGTATTAATGTCAACTTTATAAATCCTTACATATAAAAAATATTGGGATCAATGAGCGATGATGAAAAAGGCATCTTATGCTAAATTTGGGATGACAAAATATTATTGTATCTCCTACCTGATGACTCTGTGAGGGTGCAAGGTTTTTACTACTATTCATTGACATTTGGTAAGAAATAGCCCTTGCTTTTTTAAGTTGTCGGTGGTTCTGGCCTAATAGTGTGACTAACTTGTGGACCATCAAATTTACAAATTATATGATTAAGTAACGAAAATATGTTTATTTTAGAACTAATAATTTTTTCTAAGTGACAAACAATGAATTTTTTGGTGTTACCTTCTGAATGTCCACTGCTTAGTTACCTTGATTAGGCTAAGGCTGCTCTCCTTCATATGTCTTGCTCATAATTCCTAGTTGATGTTGAACTTTGGGCACACAGATGCTGATGGTTTCGTACAGCGGTCCCTTGAAAATTATCAGGGCCAATGGTCCTAAAACAGAGCCCATCCTTAATTCAAGAATACATATATCCAGTTTTGATATTTAATATATATATCACCTGATTTTTGAAAGCATGCATGCTAGGACAAAACCTTTTGAGTTAATGTGTGATGCTAGTGATTATGTTATAGGGGTTGTTTTAGGGCAACAGTACGATAAAATTTTTAAAGTGATATACTATGCTAGTAAAACCCTTAATGAAGCTCAAATTAATTACACTACTACTGAAAGGGAACTATTAGCCATATTGTATGGTTTTGATAAATTCAGACCTTATCTTATTAGAACTAAATGTATTGTGCCTATTGATCCTTCTGTTATAAAATATTTAATGATGAAGAAAGATGCAACCACGATTATTTAGATGGGTCATTCTAATGCAAGAATTTGATTTCCAAGTTGTGGATAGGAAGGTACAGATAATCAGATAGCTGGTCATTTTTCAAGGCTTGAACATGAAAATAATCTTAGCTTTAATGGTGAAATTAATGAAAATTTTTCTGATGAAAATTTTATGCAACTAATGAATGGTAAAGTTTGTGATATGTTGATATACTTCACTACTTAATTAGTAATATTTTGCCCAACATATTAGATACCCATCAAATCAAAAAGTTTGTTCACGATGCAAAATTTTATTTTTGGGATGACCCTTATTTATATAAACAATGTAAGGACTTAGTTATTAGA
>JXCR01100674.1:39676-62078 GCA_002079205.1 Phalaenopsis hybrid cultivar | reverse complement strand
ATGAGCCGGAGTGGAATCGAGCTTGTTCGGCGCAGGGAAGAGGCGAGCGGCTCGGGATCGAGGGCGTCGGGTAGGTGCGAGGCGAGCGACGTCTGGAGGCGCGTCGANAGATGGCGAGCGGGAGAGCCGAATCTCTAGGGAGGAGCCCGAGCGGGATTTCTATCCCTCGAATTCCAAANAAGCCAGACGTGGGAAGAGTAGCGGAGGAGCGGAGGATTTCGTTCCAGTGAGAGCTTAATGGCGGTGGAAGATGGCGAGCGGGAGAGCCGAATCTCTAGGGAGGAGCCCGAGCGGGATTTCTATCCCTCGAATTCCAAAAATAACCGTTAAGCTTGTGTTGGGCGGGGAATTCATTGATTTCCAAATCCAGGGAGGATTAAATGGAAATAATTAATTTTAATCAAGGAAGAAATTAAATAATTAATTTAAATTTTGAAATTTGAATTTCAAATTCAGGTGAGCTGGTGCCTAGCCCGCGTTCAGCCCGAGTCCAGCCTGAATCAAACTCGAGTCGGACCTGAGTTGAGGCCGGGCCCGCACATCGCTAAAAAAAAAGTGCTTCGATATCCGTGCAGTTCGCGCGAGTGTGAAACCACAGCAATATGGGTGTCATTTCTAGCTGAAGTCGACGTTCCGGACGCGTCGGCGCGGTCCGTTTCATCATCTGGGGTCGTCCGGACGAGTTTGTCGGNCCCGCACATCGCTAAAAAAAAGTGCATCGATATCCGTGCAGTTCGCGCGAGTGTGAAACCACAGCAATATGGTGTCATTTCTAGCTGAAGTCGACGTTCCGGACGCGTTGGCGCGGTCCGTTTCATCATCCGGAGTCGTCCGGACGAGTTTGTCGGCTGGCGAGTCAATTCAAGTCAAAGTCGTGTGTGGCGCAGTGAGNCGGGGTCGTCCGGACGAGTTTGTCGGCGGGCGAGTCAATTCAAGTCAAAGTCGTGTGTGGTGCAGTGAGTGCGGCGTTCGGNGTGGCGCAGTGAGTGCGGCGTTCACGAGTAATCGAGTCACAAAGGGTTCACCTAAGGTTGTTGATCCTATAGGAACTCAATTTCGAGCCTTCTACATGTTGGTCCTTAGCCCTTGCACTAGAAGTTGAGTGCTTGGAACCACTCATGCGAGTTCTTTACAAAAATGAGTCACGAAGTGGGTTGAAGTATTACGGGAGGTGGACTCCATTGCTAGTCCGCTAGGATTGTCAATAAGAACTCCTAAAGCTAGATTATGGGTTCTAAGAGTAGAAGACTAAAGACCTCACTAAAATGAGGTCAACAGCATATCGATGGCAGCATCGAGCAGCTGAGTCATTCAAAATAAAATATCGAGTCCACTTGAATGGTTAAAGTTTGAATGAGCACTAGAAGCAAATATCTAAAGTCCCTTTGGCGAGTTCGAGGTTCGAGTTTTGAGGCCTAAGTAAGATTTTCCGGCCTTGGCAATTTGTTGAACCTCAATCCTAGATAAGTGCAATATCAAACTCAAGCTCCTTGGAAACCTCAAGACATTAGGATTTGAGCCGGTCCAAATCTAGCAAGTTATAAAACTAATTTAAGCTTAACAATTTGCTTAACCAGTCCTAACAATATGGGTCCACATCAATTTCGCGTATGGGAGGATCCACGATGGGAATTTTAGATTTCTACCCATCCCCAACCTAATCATCGAAATGTTGCACGTCTCCCTCTTGTCGTGTGCTAGCACTAAATGTTCAGAGAGGAGTAATTTGGCATTGTTTTTAATCCCTTTTCCTTCTCTTTCTATCACAACGCTCTACTAAGAGGAGATTCCAATGAGGTAAACCCCAACATCCTATTTTCTCCTATATTCTTTCTTTCTCATCCAGACTTTGTTTTTCTCCCATTTTTTTCTCCTATCCACATCGACAGTTCCTGTGGAATTACCACTAAGCTCAGTGTAGCATTAGCAGAATGGAAGACATTCCTTGATCAAATTATAAATGTTCGTGAGCAGAATTTTGAAGAATAATCCATTTCAACCTTTTATTGTGAACACTACAATAACTCCACACTAAAACACATGGTGGTCAAACATATTTATTTCAACTTCATTGATGGAATCAATTGCAAGAATGAACGGCTTTAAACAACAATTACTTCTTTTATTGATCAGAGAAAGATCATTGACGAATTCAAAGTTGGATTTCAAGGAAATAACAGCAAGCAATGGGATCAACACAGACAAATCCTCGAAATCAGTTGCTGGCAATACTAATTTCATTGAAAAAGAGCTTCCACAAAAATCATCATGCTAGTGATTAAACCCAAGTAGAGCATAGACTTCAGTGTGAACAGCAAGTGAACCGTCATTCACAAAGATCTTGCTTCTGAAGAGAATGAAGACTCACAAGCTAACATTGAGAATAAAATCACGATGGAGACTAGCCCTTAAAATAAATTGCATAATATTTATAAAAAATTGCATAAAGAAGAGTGTCAAATAATCATTTAAACATGCAAACGTCGCTCGCCAAATTAGAAATTTTCGGCAGCCATAATGGATATCTCGACGCCCGATTTTAAAAGAGGTTTAATTTAATTTATATATAAAATTTGAAAAAAAAGTAATATTTAAATTTTTTTATCTCATATCTGCAATAGTTTAAATGATCGAGCACAACACCGTAAGCGATACATCTATCTAAAGGAATAGACATATTACTTACTAGCACGGCTCGATTAAATAAATTAAAGATTTTATGACATCTATTTTAGTTTGTGAACATTTATGTTAATCGACAAGCTCCCTTATTTAATATAGGAGATTAAATAGGGTTTATTTTAAGCTGGGTTCTTAAGTTCTCTATAGAGGCAAACACCTATAGTTAATTAAAACTTAAATGACTGAAATTACTTAAGAAGACTCGATTAATATCAGTGGTTTTGTCTTCAAGATTGTAAAGTTTAGGTTTCCAAGTATAAATATGAGGAAATCAAAGAGAGAAAGGGCTCAAAATATGAACAGTTATTTTTCAGGAGTCAATGGAGGGAAAGGTAACGGATGTCACATATCCAGGGAGAAACCCAGTGACTTCCCAACTATCCTACGATTGGACCTTAACTCTAAGGAGACATCCTACGCCTCGTCTTCATGGTCTCGATCGCCGCCCTCCGTCTGATTGCTTCCACGTTATGCTTCTTGGGAAGACTACTCTAAGCTCCTAACAGATAGATTAGAGGCTCAAGGTTGTGGTGTGTATAAATGTACAGTTGTTGGGTCAGTGACTCACTAAAGTACCTCCTAAACCAAGTGTTCTGCTGGCCTCTAACCTAAAAGTGCCCTGCAATGTAAGTCTGTAGAAACAACATGAGTTATAAAAGGGAACATGTGATGTGGCATACTAAACAACAAACGGTATTATTGCAGGCATGAATTATGTGTATATGCAATAAAGTGTGCAGTAGCAAAAGTAAACGTTGTAATCGTAAAACAAACATGTATACCTGACGAATTGGCAGCTGCCGAAAAGACTCGAGAAAAGGTAGCAGATGACCCAAAGTAACTCGAAGAAAAACGTCGAAAAAACGAGGAAAATTCGAAAAAAAATCACAAGTGCATTTTCAAAGATTTCGATAAAACCATAAGAAACATAAAAAGATCTGATTTCGATAAAAACGTGAAAACAACCAAAAAAATCTGAAGAAAGAAAGAAAGTCGTAAGCATTTGGGTCGTGCTAGGCTCAGAATTAGGTATTCCCGAAGAACTCCGAAGGCAACTATCGGTCACCCGTATGTATAGAGCCCGACATTCTACTAGAAATGTGTCCTACTATACCAACTTCGGTAGTTACTCCTTAGCCTAATACAGATGATTGACAAGTGGATAATCGAATTATATTATTTAAAATTCATATTCTTTTGCATGCATACAAGTTTCATGCAAATAAAAAGTGACATCAATTTTGTAAGTTAAAATATTTTTTTTGCAAATAGTGTATTTGTTCTTATCGTATTTGTTCTTATCATTTTCTTTTTATTGAAAATATGATTATCCACAAGTCAATCGCAATGTTGGGGCTAGGACCACCAACAACCTAAGAAGGTAAGGGTGCTCTGCTAGTCTAGTGTAGGTGAATAATATCGTCATCCTACGTTTCACCGGGTCCCGGGATTGGGTCCCGATATTGTAGGGTGGAATATTATTTCACTCTACCACCGAATGCCTTTATCATCAAGGCCAAAAAACCCAAAAAAGACCGTCCAACTTACAACATTGCTTGATAGTTTCATATATAGCCAGAACTATAAACGTGCGTGCATAAGTGTTTAAAACCCAAATCAAGAAGCAATGAAAGTGAACCAAAAAGCAAGAAATACAAAAAGAAAGAAGGTTAACCCACCTCCAAAATCAATTTAGGGAAGAAAGGCCAAAGCGGTAAGAGGGTTAGCCTAAAACATCCACCCGGTGGGACTCTTTCAATGAGCAATGAGATAGGCACACTTCTCGATGCTAGCCAGGAACAACCCCGAAATGCACAATTTAGAGGCCTCCAAGCTATTCTCAAACCTTTCTCAAATATCAAAAGATTTTTCTTCTCTCCTTTTTTCGTCTCTTTTTATTGCCCTCAAACAACTCCAAACATTTAATAGATCGTTCCTCGAAAAAGGAACATTCAAATTCTGCCAAGTAACAAAGATTGAAGATTGCAGTTTATAAAGATTAAAACATGTAATTCTATTTCAAATTAAAGCTTCCATGAGGTATGAGTCCCACAAAACATCAAGGAACCCAAACAGGTGCTCTCGGGTAAAAACAGCAGAGGGACCAAACAAATCAGCACCCGGAGAACCAGCTTAGCACAAAGACCCTCAAATGGGTGCTCTTGGGTAAGGCTAACAGAGAAGCCACCCAACTGACACAAAAAGGAACCATCTAGATGCTCTCAGGTAGGGGCAACAAGGAACACATAACCACATCAGGTGACCACAGCTAATGGGCAAAGGCAACCACCACCAATAAGTTTACGGGCAGGGGACAACAACAGGGAAAACCATCAGTCACAGCACAAACAAGAGAACCACAAACAGAGACACCTCACGACCAGGAGCAACAAGGGGAAGGCCACCAGCCAACATCAAAAGGGATCATAACCGGACGCTCACGGGCCAAGAGCAACCGAGGGAGAACATCAGCCCCAAAACAAGCTCTTCAAAGCCTTGCTCGAGACTTTTAAAAGCCACAGAACCTCCAAACACCAAGCCCACAAGCACCTAGTCGAGCAAAAATTTCGGCAAAACCTCCCCAGGCTCCAAGTTTCGTAACCTCCACCGAGTTTTTTTTACGCCCGAGAGAAAGAAGAGCTTGTAGGACTTCTCTCGACAAAGCACAATACCAAACCGAAAGCAGAATAAACGCCACAGTTGAGACCATGACGAAGAAAGATCAGGCAGGAGGAGAAGTTTTCCCATTCGTGACCCAGGGAACAGACGCGCAGGGTCAACTTACCTCAGCGAGGATCAAAGCATCACGAAAGCCCTCCTCACCCTACGAGATGAGGCAGGCGATGCTTCAGGAAGAGGCATCTCGGGCAGAGGATGTCGGGCGAGGAGTCAAAGGCAAGGCTAGGGCCTGTTTGGGCTGGCTCGTGACCGGGAAGAAGAGGGAGTTTGGTCGGATTTGGCTTGGGTCGCCAATGGGAGGAAAAGGGCAGACGAGGTGTGAGTGAGTTAGAGATTTAAGAAAATAAACCCCTCCCACAGCTATATAATACAAATATAACCCCTTCATAATATATATGATGTTTAAATTTGCTCGATTTGCGCACCTCTCGCTCGTGCACAAAACCCTATCGAAGTGGGAGTCATTCTTAACTAAAGTCAACATTCCGGACGCGTCGGCGCGGTCCGTTTCTTCATCCGGGATCGTCTGGACGACTTCGTCGCTAGTCTGGTCGGAAACACATCAAATTCGTATTTCGTCGAAATAATTGTTTGTGATCGATCGTGGAGCCTCCTACAAGTGCTAGAGACGTGAATTTCAACAATTGTGTGTGTCAACGTGTTCAGTGTGGTATTCGTGCATCGATAAGTGTGCACGGATGACACGAAGAGTTTCCTAAGGCTTTAGATCCTAAGGGTACTCGACTCGAGTTTCGTCGCACTGGTTGACTCAACTAAGCGTTGAGGATTTAGAACTGGTCACATGAAACTGCGATGAGTCAATAATTGGCTTGAATTTCTAAACAGTGTGGGCCCCAGGCTAGTCCTCTAAGAGAGTCGGTAGGAAACCCTAAGACTAGATCTCAGAATCTAAAAAGAAGAAGAGACTTCACCAAAAATGAGGTCAACAAATGGACACTCAATAGGTGTGAAGTGCAGTATAAGCATGTCGCACTTATTGGCGTTGACCGAAGTGATAGAGAAGAACCACCCAAAAGGATGTGCAAATATCAATGTCAAAGGAATTGAGTGAAGTGAAGTTGAGTTTATGCTGGGGATTTGATTGTTGATTTTGAAAAAATTATCAAAAATCTGTTTTCTTAGGAGCCATTACAGAATTGAACTGAATTTCTTCTAAGACCTAAGAGAAATAGAGAGACTACACCAACCTAGAATATCGCTTGGGAAGTTATATCTGGGCTGAAACTAGTCAAATAAATATTGTATGTTGTCTTAGGAATCATTACAAAGTCGAAGCGGACTTCTACTCAGAACTAAGCGAAACATAAAGTGTCGATCAACCCGGAATACCGCGTGGGAAGTTACATCTGGGCTTAAATTAGTCAAACAAATATCGTTTGTTGTCTTAGGAGCCATTACAGAGTCGAAGCGGACTTCTACCCGACCAAAGCGAAACAAAAAGTGTCGACCTACCCGGAATACCGCTGGGAAAGTTACATCCGAGCTAACAAGTGACGAGGAGAATATATGTCACGCTAGGAAGGAAGACACTGTGGCTCACATCCAACCTGAGAGGTGACGCGGAAAATATATGGGTTTGAACCTTCAAATTTGAGTGTCGATTTGATTTGATATAAACCATTGCAGTAAGAAGGTGCCCTAAAGCAATGCGAAATCGGATGTTGTAATCTTCATCCTCTGAAATCTGATATGAACCATTACAAAACAATGCGGACTTGAATGTCGGAATCCTCTTCCTCTAAAATTTGATATGAATCATTGCAAAACAATGCGGAATCGGATGTTGGAATCCTCTTCCTCTAAAGTTTAATATGAACCATTGCAAGTCAATACGAAATCGGATGTTATAATTCTCATCCTCTAAAATTTGATACGTAAACCATTGCAAGGCAATGTGGAATCGGATGTTGGAATCCTCTTCCTCTAAAATTTGATACACGAACTATTGCAAAGCAAGGTGGAATTGGATGTTTGAATCCTCTTCCTCTAAAATTTAATATGAACCACTACAAATCAATGCGGAATCAGATGTTGGAATTTTCATCCTCCAAAACTTGATACGTGAATTATTGCAAGGCAATGCGAAATCAGATGTTGGAATATTCATCCTCTAAAATTTGATACGTTAATCATTGCAATACAATGCGGAATCGGATGTTGGAATACTCTTCCTCTAAAATTTGATATAAACCATTGCAAAATAATGCGGAATTGGATGTCGGAATCCTCTTCCTCTAAAATTTGATATAAATCATTGCAAAGCAATGCGAAATCGGATGTTAGAATTCGCTTCCTCTAAAATTTGATATGTAAACCATTGCAAAGCAATAAGGAAGCGGATGTTGAAATTCTCTTCCTCTAAAATTTGATATGAATCATTGTAAAGCAATGCAGAATCTGATGTTGAAATCTTATCCTCTAAAATTTGATATGAACCATTGCAAAGCAATGCGAATTGAATGTCGGAATCCTATTCCTCTAAAATTTGATATGAATCATTGCAAAGCAATGCGGAATCGAATGTTTGAATCCTCATACTCTAAAATTTGATATGTATCATTGCAAAGCAATGCGAAATTGAATGTCGGAATCCTCTTCCTCTAAAATTTGATATGAATCATTGCAAAGCAATGCGAAATCGGGTGTTGGAATCCTCTTCCTCTAAAATTTGATATGTGAACCATTGCAAAGCAACGCGGAATCGGATGTTGGAATCCTCTTCCTTTAAAATTTAATATTAACCATTGCGATAGAGAAATATCTAAGGCAATACAGTATCGGATGTTGTGATCCTCCACTTCTAAAATATAGTGTGAACCATTACGATAGAGGAATGTCTAAAGCAATGCGGTATCGGATGTTGTGTTCCTCAACCTCCAAAATATGATATGTATCATTGCAAAGCAATGCGGAATTGGATGTTGGAATCCTCCTTTAAAATTTGATATTAATCATTGTGATAAAAGAACATCCAAAGCAATGCGGTATCGGATGTTGTGATCCTCAACCTCTGAAATTTGGTATGAGCCATTGCAAAGCAATGCAAAATCGGATGTTGAAATCTTCTTCCTCTAAAATTTGATGTGTATCATTGCAATAGGATGGTCTCCTAAAGCAGTGAGGGAGGAGATGCGGTCCATATCGAATAAACTGCCATCCCTCATACAAACGGAGCAAAAGACAATGAAGAGTGTGGTTCTACGTAGATGGAATCAGCTAGCCTCTTTCACACGAGAGAGATAACCCAAAGTCCATGTGGAAAGAAACTTCGAGCCGAGAGAAGCGACGCTGGTGATAAATCAAGAAAACTCAACTTGACCAGGTCGAAACTAAAATTCACAATTTTGATTTTGATTTTGATTGATGAGATATATTTTGTGAGTTTTTATTTATTTAAAAATTTTATTTTATTTTACTTTATTTTATTTTAACCCAATTTCAAACACACGTGGCATCGATGCTTCTTAAGAACGAGATCTTTGTCTTTGAAACATCACGACGCATGATGCTTCTTAAGATATTGTCGACCGCTCGGAAGCATGTAAAAGTTAACTCATCCTTTAAGGTACTATGGGAACTGTATTCTTTCAAATACACATAAAGATGTGTTATTTCAAAGCATATCGCAGTTCGAGAGGTTTCGACTTTGTGGCTCCACTGCGGCAATCGTCATTAGCTTATCACTAATTTCGTAAATATTGTTCGAGTTGTCTTTGAGAAAATATTGATGTCCTTGACTTGATGTTGGAGTCGAATTTTATGGGCGTTGGAAGATATGACTTCAAGCTCGAATTTCATTAATTGCTAATAACATGGCCCTTTCTTTAATTCTTTCTTTCTGGGCCTAAGCAGATTTCAAAATTTATGATTATGTGATTAAAATATTTTTCATTTCCCAAGGATATTTGCAAGTCCGTTAAGAGCCAACCAAAAAAACACAGTGTCACTCTCTTTTCAGATTATAATATCAGAAGAATTTTCTTAAGAGAACCTTTAAAGTTTTATCAATTAGGGGAGAACTCAAACGTCAATTTTTGATTTTATGCTCTTCTCAAGCTTCTTCTCAAGGAGCTCTTCTTTTCTTTTTTATTTAATCTTTTCTTTGCTCCTTTTTTTTACTGAGAATTACTATATCTAGTGAAACACTTTGAAGATTTTGAATGTCTGAATTTAGACACCAATTTTTTATTTCGTACCCACCTCAAGCTTCTTCTCAGAGAGCTCTTCTTTTTTCTTTGCTCCTCTTTTTTTATTGAGAATTACTATATCTAGTGAAGCACACTTTAAAGATTTTAAATGTCTGAATTTAGACACCAATTTTTAATTTTGTGTCAACCTCAAGCTTCTTCTCAATGAGTCTTTCACATAATTTTTTATTTGCTCATTTTGTTATCTGAGAATTACTATATCTGGTAGAGCATAATTTAAAGGTTTTGAATATCTAACCTCCCCTAACTAATAATCCTCAAATATTTCTTAATATGAATTTTGAAATATTATTGCTCATTCAAAAGTTAAGACCCAGTAATATGACAGGAGATTAAAAAGCTCGTGATATCCCGAGTTAATTACTCGTATTATAATCACACTATTTTATTCTGAAATTTACTTAGGACCCAGTTCAAAATCTTTAAAGTGAAGGACTCAGTTATTAGAGCATTAATTCAATTTGTCCTTTAAGTCATAATTTTATCAAAACGCCAAGACACTAGATTTTTGTTACATTGAATGCACTTTTCTTGATTGTGCCTCTAATGAGCTTTGAGCATACAACGTGAACTATTCCAAAAAGAAAATTCTTCTCCATTTGATATCAAATTGTCTACAGAATTTCGAACGAACTCCGAACTATGGTGGGAGGGTCGGGACCCACTACCCGTTGTCCTGCTGATGTCCTTTCTCACGAACTGGAACAATTGGATCAACTGAAATTATCTTAGTGAACCTCTTTCAGGTTCTTTCAAATATTCTTTTGAGGTGGTTATGTTTTCATTCATGAATTTTTTTTCGAGTCACTCTTTGAAGCTGAAACAGTCCTTTATGTTATGTTCGATCAGTCTATGGTATGGGCAATACTGGGGGTGATCCCTCTTATCGATCTCATCTGGTTTTTTTGGCTCTGGCAGTCTGAATTTGGGCTTTGTGACCAAATCCTGGAATATTTCTTCCACTGCTTCATTCTTGAATGAATATTCTCTGTTTAGGCTTTCACTTATTGTAAGAGGTAATTTGCTAACTGTGTGCTGAGACGGCTGTTGAGTATGTTGTTGAAGATATTGATGGGACTGTTGAGGTCGCTTCACCTGTGTCTGCAATGGTCGCTTTCCCTTATCAACCAATATTACTACTCCAGGCTTCTCTTCAAACATTTTCACTAAATCTGGCTTTTCAATTTTCATCTAAGGTAATCGTAATTGTTCTTGAATCGTGGCTATAGCAATATTCAGCTCTTCTATCTTCTTTTCCATTAGGCTGATTCATAGATCTTGCTACTGAATGGCCATTTGTAACTCATCCAAAGCGTTCTCCTCGATGGGAAATAGAGCGTCGCGCGAAGATAACGTGGCCCTAGCTTCAATAACATTGATTTCCGTGAACTCCTCAACCATGTAATATGTTGAGTTCTAGTCATCATCGTTGGCAGTGTTCCTTCGTTCTTCGGCCAACTGTGTGATATCGGCTAGTCTTTCCAGAACGGCCTCAATCGATTCTGCATTAGTTATTTTGAGGACAATTGGAGTATCCCGATGCACAACTCTTCCTGGGTTAGACTCTGTCGTAGCTGCAGTAGCGGTTGTCGGAACGTCAGATTCAGAGTCATTTTTAGGAGAATGATCCCCCGACTTCTCCTGTAGTATCGATCCGGCGACGCTAGGTCTCCGCCACTTCCCAATTGAAGTCGACGCTTCAATACAGGGTATCCCGTTGGTAACATCGACCCGTTGGACAGAAGTGTGGTCCTTGGTCTGCATACCAAATACATTGTCAAGCAAGTCCTTATCCATATCCAAGGTCAAAGTCCTACTGTTTGCGGTGACAGACACGGTTCGAACCCGGTTTAAAGTCTTTATTGGCGAATTGGACGAAGTTGTACTCCATTCATCCTCAAGTGCATGAGGGTCAGTTGGAACCATTGGATCAGCAGAAATCATATTAATGGAAACTCTTTCAGGTTCTCTTAAATATTTTATCGGGATACTTATGTTCTCATTTTTGAAGTTCTCCTCAAGTCAAGCTTTAAAACTAAGCACTGCTCTAATGAGTGTCTGGTGCATCTGTGATATGAGCAGTATCTCGAATGTCCTTTCCTGTTGACCTCGTCTGGTCTCTTTGATTCGGGCAACCTGAATTCAGGATTTTTGATTAAATTGCGGAACATTTTTTTTACTGCTTCATCTTTGAAAGAGTATGTCATCTTTGCTCGATTAACCAAGATTGGAAGTTGTTTTCCGTCTTTCTGATAAAACTTTTGTTGATATATTTGTTGATTATGTTGTTGATAGTCCTGTCGTTGGCGCTGACGAGTTTGTCAAGATTGTCCAGCCTGTAATTACAACGGTATTTTGCCTTTGCCAACTACTGCCACTATTCCAGACACTTTCTCAGTTGTATTCACTGCCTTTGGTTTCTCGATCTTCTCTAGAAATCCGAATTGATTTGTTTCTTCCTGAAGATTCAAGGCTTTACTAAGTAGTTTTTCGAACGTCTTTATTGTAAATCCTTTGAGAAGGAATGCAATCGGTTCATGAATAATTTTTAACAGGATTTCAACTGCATGTTGCTCCTGGAGCTGTGGTTCGCATCTCATGCTTAAATTCCTCCATCGTAGAATGTATTTCACCAGAGTTTCATCCGGCTTCTGTTTCTCCACCACAAGGTTACCGACGGTAATGTGGTGCTAGGCTGCGGCAAATCATTTAACGAAAATGTCTTCTATCTCCGCGAATTTCTTTACAGAGCCATTTGGCAGCTCGGCGTACCAGTCGAAAGCAACTCCCAAAAGGCTGCTAACAAACTGGTGGAACAACAAAGCATCATTAGCCCCCGCGTTGCAGCAACTCGCTCGGAAGTGTGCAACATGCTATCGAGGGTTTCCTGTCCCGTCGAGAGTCTTGAACTGCGGTGGCACGAAACTCGTGGGGTACTGGACAGCATCGAACTCTTCAGGATAAGGTCTACCCTTCATAACTGATGCTCCCCCTTTGGCCTGAGTCAGGGCTTCCTTCACCTGATGTTCTATCATGTGTTTGATTTCTTTCTCTGATACTGGACTTTGAGCAGAATATTTCTTCGGCTGCTCCTCTTTGTTAGCAGAAGTGAATTCTTTCTTATCGTCAGTAATCTGGACAGCCTCTAGTTTGTTCACTTCCGCGGGTGTCTCCTTCGGAGGTTGACGTTGACTCTGAAGCGCCATTATTACAGTCATCATTTCCTTCATCCTTCTTTCCAAACGTTCGACTTGTTCATCTTTCTGCCAAACCTCCCTTCGCAGCGCTTCAATCTCCCCTTCTTCAGCAGGCTCTGAGACATCTCGCAAGGATGACGACGCCCGTCCCGACGACATTTATTTCGGCAATATCTTTGTTCATCCAACCCGTCAGATCTTCTTCACACCTCAGCTCGTCTTCTCTTTCTTTGGCCATTTGCTTGATGTCTGCTCTTAGCTTCTCCAAAGTAGGCTCAATTGATCTTCCTTTAACAATCGTGAGGTTAATTAAGGATGACTGGTAAATGACCTCTTCTAGAGAAGGCTCTGAAATAGTAACAACCTCTTCAGGCTTGGAACCTTCTTTGATTTTCTCAGCTCTGTTATTTTCTGCAAGTATTGGTCCAGTGGTTTTAGGTCGCCACGCCATCTTTTTTGACGATGATGCTCTAGGGTTGGGTGGCCCATTATCGGTATCAACACGACGGTGAGTGGTGTGTCCCCTAACACGCGGACCGGATACGTCCATGGGCAACTTGTTTCCTTCTCTTCGCGTCTTTGCTGAAGAACGGACTTCTTCTGTAACCGGGAGAGTTATCCTCGGCCCTAGAAAAGACTTTACTGGTACTCGTCCCATGGGCCTCGGGGAAGTAGTGGCAGTAGCAGTGACAAAAGTGGGCGAACGGACTCCCATATGCTGCTTGGCAGGAATTTTGGGTACTAGTGGAACACTGGTGGTAGAAACGACTGAGGCGAGACGATTATACATTTGAAGCTTATAGGACATTCGTTTGGGCAAACCTTACCTCTTCCTTGTAACATTTTTGACAATTTGTTCGTTAGATTCATTTTTTCTTAAAATTTGAGCCTTCATCTAGTGTGACACGAGACACCCCATCCTTTTCAAAATCTCAGCAATTGAACAATTTTCCTTCCTTGCTAGTTGTTCTAATACGGCTCGTACTCGGGCCAGCGGTGTAGCGCTCACCTTCCTCCTTTGACCCTCATAGCGGAAGGGTTGGGGCGGTGTAGCGGCAATCCTTGTGACATCTTCTTCGTTGAGGGTGGCGGACAAAGGATGAAACCTACTTTCCCCCAAGAGGGGTGAGGTTTCGGGTATTCCAGCCTCCTCCTCCGCAACAGGAGTATCAGTAGGAATAACGAACTCAACAGCCTTTACCCTCCTGACCTTGGCTACCTTTCTGTTTCTGTTTCTTCTCTATGTCTGAGTCAAAGGCCCAAATTTTGAACTGGACCCAATTTCAAAGACTGAGGGGATCGAGGCAAAAGTTGGATTTTCCTTGGCAACGAGCTCACCAACAACTTGCACAGTTTTTCCTTTTGTTGCAACGAGAGCAACAGCGGGTGCAGAGACGGTCAAACTAGCAAGGGTGACAACAGTGGTCTCGGGTGCGGCCTCAATGATCCTAGCGGCAGATTTCTCAACAACGACAAAACTCTTCTTAATTAACACCCTCTTTAGTGGGGGAACTCTTCAGCAGACCTCAAGTTAAATTCGACAACAGGCTCAACAGTTTTGTCCGCCTTAGGCTTTGGCACAGCGACGGTACCGCTACCGAACTTGACTTTGGCATTGTCGAACCCTTGCCCAAATTTAATAACCGCGACATCGGGCCGCTCACCTTTCTTAACGTTGAAATCCATTCCAACAACGAAAGAGAAGATCAGCTTGGGTGTAAACATTTTCTCTGTGGGTAGGAAAAAGTTCAACACATTAACATCATTTCATGCTTCACTATAATGATTGCAAGACGAATATCAAAGCTTAGCGAGCATATCTGGCAAACTGGGCGTTTCTTTCGAAACTTATCCAAATGATTTTTATTATTATTACTTATTATTATTTATATTTCAAAATTTATTTAATTTCATTTAAGAGGAAAAGAATTTGAAAATGACAGATTTCAAATCGTTTGAAAGAGTAAAATGCAGTAAATATGTGGTATAGAATCCAGTCCTAAAACTGGAGGGTGATCTTACATTGGACTCACTTCGGTCAACATCGCTCATGGCTTCTAAGCCACCGCACATATTGGGGGCCCAACCCAATTAAACCCATCCTGAAGGTCTAAAGATTTCAGAACCTCTATGTTTAAGGGTGATTAAACAGATGGCTCCAGAATCCACAAAGAGTTGGCTATACCTGTCCAAGGAAGATATGAGCGAGGTATGCCAACAGAATAATGGTAGTCTGGCCCACTAAGGACATGGACACACTACTGATGTTTGAAAACAAAATCACTTGATCAAAATGGAGAGAGGAACTAATCCCCAGCGGAGTCGCCAGAATTTGTCTGTCACCAAATTAGAAATTGTCGGTCGTCGGAATGGATATCCCGACGCCCGATTTTAAAAGAGATTTAATTTAATTTATATATATAATTTCAAAAAAATTAAAATATTATTTTTTTTTTCAAAATATATATATAAATTAAATTAAACCTCTTTTAAAATTCGGCGTCGGGATATCTATTCCGGCGACCGACAATTTCTAATTTGGCGACTGACAACAAATTCAAATAAACGCTTATGAAAATTGTATTTCTTTAAAAAAAAAACTCTCAAAGCTAGTGTTAAAAACCAAAATGATGAATGTTTATTTTGTAGAAAACGACAAATTATATGTGAATGATATTGCGGCCAAGTTGAACTGGCTCAATTGTTTTCCTACAGAGTTGTTTGCCAAATTTGCAAAAACAAGTCATCCATAATTTAACAATAAGAAAAAAGAAGTAGATTTAAGCTTTCAAAGGCTTCATATCAATTTTTGGGTGGGTGTTCAGCTCAAGTTGTGCAGCTTAATTCAACAAGGTGTCATACAAAAGGAGGTTTCCCTTAATTCTAGGCTTCGCAGCATGTTAGGCGGTGCTATAACATTTTTGTACGGCAAGTTCGATAGCATGTGAATTTTTTAAGGGTCGTCTAAAAACCTAATTTTGTTACATCTCTTGTCAAAGAGGAATAAATAGTTAATTTCAATTTCTCATAAACTCTCCTAATCTTTTATGATCTTTGTTTTCTTATTGTAATAAAACCTGTTTATGAATGAAAAACACATTTGATAATTCCATCTACTCACTCGTCCCAAGATAATCAATGTATTATGATCTTACTTTTCACAACTTTTGTATACATTTGATCTGTAAAGTTGGCATTTCTCTTTTGTCAAAAAATCAGCCTCAAGTGTTGCGATTAAACTTCATCAATTTTGTTCCTAAAAATAGTACTCAATTCTTATTAAAGTCTGCATTTAGCCTTATTGTTGAAGTTGGCATTAGCGTTACTGACTAGTTCAAAAGTGGTGCGGTGCTTTGATTTCCAATTAAATTCGATATGATTAAGAAATCTTCTGACGTGCCAAAGCCTTTAATAACAATTTAACACAATAAGGAATAATAACCACTGAGGCTAACCTGTGGCTTAATTATAAATATGTCTGTATTTGTATTTATTTTCATTCATGCATTATGAAATACTAAGCCTCCTACATCTATAATACTCTATATGCATATGTTCTTGATGTTCTTCCATGGTTTTGCACCTCCAAGATCAATTTATTTCTTTTCTCTTTTTTCTTAAAAAAGTGACAAACTGACACAGTTGCTACAATTATTAGCTACAGCAAGGAAACTTTGAAGTCCTGCTGAAAATTTGTCTTCAATGACAAAAAGGTCAATGTAGTATGTGATATTGGACTTGAAACTCAATCGCAATTTCAACTTCAGGGCACTCAAGTTGGACAGGACCGCAACAAAACATTTGACAAAAAGCCTACTTCAATCGTGAATAATTCCGTCTTAGCACTTAAATTTCATTCTTTCCCGAGTTTATTAAAATCTTCAAATTCTATGAGATCATATTGGCCCAAGTGATGTATAAATCTTTTGTCAATTTTAATATATTCATCATATTTATCTGATGGTAGAAGGTGAATTTGAGACTAAATTTTTTTGCTACATGTTCACTATCAAGGTGGCTACAATATTTTTTTCATCTGACTACTCAAAATGAAGGGAATAAAATTTAAGTTGATCCAAGGGATCCTAAAAAAGATGGATAGAAGAAAGCTTCATATGTTTGTGATGCGAGGACAAATCTTTAGCAAGAAAGCATGAGAAGACTAAGATATCCTTTAAAAGGGAAGAATTACAAGCTAGCTAAGATTTGGGATGCAAAAAAGGGTACTAAAATAAAAATCAACAATGCCATTGCTATTTTAAAGGATGTTTTGGCCAAGAATGATGCTTCTCTTGCAATGACAACCAAGCAAAGTAAATATGAAAGGACTCTATTTTGTATACCCAAGGCCAAGCCAGATAGGTTCAAGAATAGGGCTCGTAGCCGAGCTTAGAACAAACTTGCCAGTTGTTTCCTATGCAGACTCATCGGTCGGGTCCAAGATAAAAATGCTAGCAAACTGTACAATGGAACATCTACCTCGGCTCCAAAGATACTCAACCAATGATCTCATCAAGCTCAATCAGCCAACCCAGGATAGAGCTATTCTCCAACTATTCTCGGATGACTCAACGACTTCTTCAAGCACAATAGTCGAATACCAGTTCAAGTCCGAGTTTGTACTTGGATCAAACTTCCCTTTTTATTTTATATACTTTTCCATATTTATCACATGGATAACCTATTCTGTAGCAATTACCATAGCACTCGAGACCTCAGTTACTCATCTATAGATAAGGAATCTCATGAATAGCAGAGGATTTTGAAAGTTGAGTTATTATTCCTCTGATTTTATACTATCTTAAGCACGATAATGAATTTTCCCTTCCCATAACTCATCTTTGTTCTTTTATACCCGTCTCCTTTTCATTTCCTATAATTTAGTAAAGTTTTAATTCAACCAACGCATAAAATAAAATCCAATATCCTAAAATGTCCAATGATTGTGAATCTAAATCAAAAATCAGAAAGGACACCCATAAATCTATAGGAGCCAACACAGGTGCAATTGTGAAGAAAGTGCAAGTTCACTTTTCAAGAATGTATTATCATTGAGAAGTAAAATGAATACTTTAGAGTCTAGGTTAACTAACTACGGGTCTATTAGGAGAGATAATGCTTGCTCTATGAAAAAATTTCACACAAAATACCTTGAGTTAGCATCTTCACATAATAGTTAAGATGATAAAATCAATAAACTAAAGACAATTGTCGAGACTTTTAGTCAAGAACATTGAGCTAAAGTGATTCATGTGTATCAAAGTATTTGGATAATATATTTTTGCTTAGATAGTTTAGTGTAGCAAGATCTTTCAAGGTCCAGTTGAGCTGATAAAAACAATTTTAATAACAATTTTAATATTATTATTATTATTAAAGAATGAATACCATATAAGTGATGATGATGACCCCAAGCAAATTGCATCATAGCCATTTCCTTTTTCCTAGTTTATGTTGCAAGGAGTCCAAGTTGAATATAATGCTACAAGACTTGTCATGTGTGTAAAGAAAATTTTATCTATAAAACTGAAAAATATTTCTATATGGTCTTCCCTTCAGTTTTTATAATTAAAAATTTTATTTTTCTATTTTGTTAGTTTGATGAGTACATCTAAGATATGCAAGCAAATAAACCATAGGCAAAAACATTTCATAACATCATTGATAATGAGTATAAAAATGACATGCTCGGCTAAGGCCCTCGCATGTGCATCTTGAATATAAATTGGAGGTTGGGTCATAGTAATCTCAACTAAGGAAGGCATTAGCTAATTGAGACGGACAATTTTTAGGTCGGCTAGGAAGAGGAGCTTCTTCAATGCTATCCTTAGGATATCACAACTCATTCTGGTCCGATTTGGTGCAATGAATGGTTGAGAGATTAGCGATGATGAGAAAAATAGGATGTTGAGCCATGCTCTTAGGAAGAGCTAGAAAAATTGACTACTTGACAATATCTCTTAATGATTCCCCAAATCATACAAGTAAGAAGGTCCTCCATGTTCTAAAGCTGCTCAAAATGACAAAATCATTACTATTATGATTCCCTACAAGCAAAGCTCTATAAGTCAACATGTGGCCTAGTTCTTGGACTTTAGATTATTTATAATCTCACCATCTTTAAGGTCGTTGAATTTAAAATTATCTATGCAGTACACAAATTTGGATAAAGCCTAAAGGAATAAAAGTGCAAAAAAGAGTGAGAAATAACCAAACAAAAAATTTCTTTCTTTAATTAGGAATTATATGATTATAGAGAATTAAACTGTAGGAAACTTCAGATGATAGAGAGTTGGCCAAAAAAATAAATAATAAGGTCACATGACATGTCTTACCCATGCCCAATCATTGACACTCAATTTATAAGTAGAAGCCAAAGTCAATGACAAGCAAATAAGCAGAAAAGTGCATCAATTATCTCAATATAGCTGTTGTTTGAGCGACTGAGTTTGTTTGACAATTGTGTGCAGGGGGGCAAATTCGAAGAAAAGTGCGAGTGCTCCCGGCAAGTTTTCATGGTGAGAGTCCACTACTTGGCGGGCCTTGGACAAGTAGGCTAGATCTCTAGGAAGAACAGCTTTGCCAAGTAGGCACTTTTCAGAGTCCTGTAGGGGGGTTCAGTGTTTGAGCTTTGAGGTTCAAGTAAGACTTTTTACTCTTAGCAATTTGATGAGCGCCAAATGATAGGAAAAAAAAGAATAAAAATGCATAAGGAATGCATCTCTTTACAACCACATGTTACAACAAGCTTCATGAAAACATTAATGAGTAAAATTCTCCGCAATACACTAAAACTTTCTCCATTTCCTTGAAGGACTTTATTGGCGCAAAATATTCATAAAATTAATAGCATATCTCGGCCGCGTCAGAGAATTATCAATCGAGTTCTTAAAATTTTAGCAGATACAACCATTGCAAAAAATATGGAGATACAGAAGGAAAGGCCTTGCCTTGCAAATAGATAGTTAAAAAGAGCGGTCCTCGCTCCCCCTACGTGGAGATTTCCGGTGGGAGACGGCGCAAATCGGACACGGACTTCGCTGTTGCTAGGGCTGGCTGTGGCGGAGGCTGACACGGAGAAATTCCTGCGGCAAAGGGACAGGCAGGGACCGAATAGGAAGCATTGCCTGAAAGAGAATGTCGGAAGCTCGTGTAAAACCCTAATTCGAAGCCATGGCGATCCGCCGAGGCCCGCCATTGCCATTCGCTCGCGGGGGTATGGGGTGATTTGAGTGAGAATTAAATTAGGGGTTGTTGGTAAATCATACTATTAATGGCCGGGGACCCGTTTTTGTGGCTTTTATAGCATGAAACCCTAGAAGTTTGTAAATATTTTATTTCACTTGTTTTGTTAATCGGGCCCTCCTTTGTCACACTTGTCATTGGGCTCAAAGTTGGTTATGCTCTCTTCCCTCCATTCGGCGTCCTCGATTTATTGTAACCTTCTCGTGATATTTTCTCCTTTATGTTATCACCAGAAATTTTTTTTTTTTTGTGGTTCATTCACTATTTATCTTTGTGTTTCTTGTTTCTTCAGTGAAACTGTTTTGTTATTAATCTGCATATCATCCATTAATGTTTGATGGTTGATTGTTTGATCTTTCTCTTGCATATGTGGGATGAACATCTTGTGGGAGATTTCTAAGCAACCATTTGTTTTCTCTTCTAGTACTGCATATGCTTTGATACAAAGTTGAAGTTTACAAGATAGATTAGTTAGCAGCATATATACTAATCTTGATCAAGTAGTATAGAAGCTATGGAATGGAAAATATAGTATTGTACATTTGTTTCTTTAATAATATTTGTGGACTTGTTATACATATGCTTACACTCGCGTTTGTTGGTTAATTTGCTTGCACTTGCCTCCTATACAGAGTTGATTAACATTTTGGGAGGAGAATATTGAGCATTGCTTATCTTTTTTTAAAATATGAAATAGTTTTATAAATGAGATTGTATATGTGTTTTTGTAAATTTGATGTTTGCATGATAGACAATTTAACATCCATAATTTCCTTGATGAACCACTAGAAGATATGATATTAGTTATATTTGAGATTTGTTTATCTGTTTCTTTAAGAAATTTTTTTTTAGTTTATGCAATAATTTTACAGATGAAATTGCATAAGCTTTCACGCAAAGTTATAAGTTTTCATGATCGATAAGCTAGCAGCATCTATAACAATCCTGATTAGCTAATATAAGCTACAAAATGAAATAAATATGAGTTTTATTCATTTGTTTTTTAAAAGATTTACTGGGGGAGAATATTAAACATTGTTTTTTTTTAGTCTTATTCAGTTGAAACTTTTATAAATAAAATTACATATGGTTTACTGCATATTTAAAGTTTGAATGATAGATAAGTTAACAATAATCTTACATATTCTGATTAATCAGTAGAAGCAATATGATGAAATATATATGAGCAATGCTCATTTATTTATTTCAGTTTTTTTTTTTTGTTGATTTATTTTCTTTGGATGGATATATGAGCACTGGTTTTGAGTTTGTCTAACAAATTTTACTGGTCAAATTGTTTGTGTTTGCCTCCTTCTCAGTGTAGAGTAACATTTGTTAGGGAGCATGTTAAGCATTTCTTTTTTTTTTTTAATTTTCTTCTGTTGATACTTTTATAAATAAAATTACATATATTTTGTTGCACCATTTAAGTTTGCATGATAGATAAATTAGCAACATCTTTACTTGTTTTGATCATTTAGTAAAAGCAATTACGAGCAATGCTCATATATTTACTTTTTTTTTGTTGGTTTATTTTATTTAGATAGATATATGAGCACTATTTTCAGTTTTTCTAACAAATTTTACTAGTCGAATTGTTTGCTCTTGCCTCCTCTTCAGTATGTAGTAACATTTTGGGGGGAGAATGTTGAACACAGCTTTTTTTTCTAGTTTTGTTCTACTTAGACTTTTATAAATATAATTGTATATGTTTTGTTACACATTTGAAGTTTGCATGATAAAATAGTTAGCTAGATCTAAAAATTATTAAGAAAACTATAGAATGAAATATATTTCAGCATTTGAATGTTTGACAATAAGAAGTTATGGAGTGAAGTACATTTCAGCAATATTAATTTATTTCTTTTAGAATTTTATATGTAATATACCATGCATGTGCATTCACTGAGGATATATGTCAATTTTAAATTAGCGATGTTGTTTTCCTATAAATACTACATGTCGCAAGAGAACACGTTTAAGTGCGTATTTGATATGAGATAGTGATTATGGATGGAGTCTTCTTTGGTTAAAAGATCTCATTGGGCTCTAATTATTGCCTCGAGGTCCTGATTTGGCTAATGCGATACAAAAAAAAATGGTTATGAGTATCTTATCTGACATGTAATCTTAGGGTTTGCATCTATGCATGGAGATGCAGAACACGTACAAAAAATATTTTAAAAGAAACAAACTAGTAGTTTTTATATATATTTCATTTCGTTGGTTCTACCGATTGATTATGACTAGTAAAAATACTACTAACATATCTATCATGCAAACTTCAAATGTGCAACAAAGTGTATGCAATTTTATTTATAAAATTCTCAGCATAAGAAAACTAAAAAAAGTAAACTGTGCTCATATTCT
>JXCR01100674.1:14566-31428 GCA_002079205.1 Phalaenopsis hybrid cultivar | reverse complement strand
TTTTTTTTAAAAAAAAAAAAAAAAAAAAAAACCTAAACATGTTTTCTCTGAGTTTTTGAAATGCAGAAATTAGTTCATTTTCGTATATAACCTAAATATGAAAAAATGGTATGTATATGTCCCCGTTCTCAATTAATCATTTCATATTTTGATTATTATATACAAACTATTAAAGTGAATATAATATTTTTTTAAACTTCAAGCGTTTTTTTTTTTTTTTTTTGCTGCTTTGAAGGAATTTTTTAGGATGAAATCCATCAAGAATAATCTCCATTAATTAATTCGATTTCAAAGAAGCTTTTGTAATATTCCTCTCAAAATATTTCTATTTGACAATTTATTACATTATAAACAAGTAACTAGTGAGCATCCCTTGGCTCAAGCTATTGTGGTTCATTGGAGTATGCCAAGAAGATCAGAGAAGAAAAAACAATGCTTGGCCCGAAGTACAAAACTGCATCTCTGTCACTGGTCATGATCCCATGGAGTCAGAGTGATAATTGGAAATAAAGAGCTCATAGTGGGGAACAAGAGTTTGACACTTGATTCTTGTAATATGTAGAAATGGTGAATAAGTGTAAAATTTATTTTTAGGGTTCTTATTTTGTTAATTTTTTGTAAAATAATATTAATTTTCTTATTGCGGAAAATTTTCTCTTCAATTTGCTTTTGTAACTTTTTTTTAGTTAATCAATATCTCGAGCTTTTGTCTCAAAT
This sequence comes from Phalaenopsis hybrid cultivar, assembly GCA_002079205.1. Classification (NCBI taxonomy): domain Eukaryota; kingdom Viridiplantae; phylum Streptophyta; class Magnoliopsida; order Asparagales; family Orchidaceae; genus Phalaenopsis; species Phalaenopsis hybrid cultivar. Next base: position 30,711 of record JXCR01100674.1, on the reverse strand, counting down.
TTGTTCTTGAAAAAATTTACTTAAAATCCTTATTTCATATTAAAAAATTAAATATAATTTAAATAATTTTATATTTTAACGAGCCACTTTCGAGTCGAACACGATCATAAATATATTATTCGAGTCGAACACGAACACACTGTTCACGAGCCATTTCGAAAATGAGCTGATTTCTAACACGAACCGAACCTAAGCTCATTAAGGCTTGGCTCGTTTACAACCTTACCTGCAAGAACAACAAAACAAAAATACACTTTCAAAATAAAATAATGCACTTTGAAAACCTCAAAACAAACGTAATTCATTCTTTTTGAACTTACGAGAATCTCTCGGATGAGGTAACCTACGGTTGCTAACGAGAATTATCCGGTCTAAATGAGCTTAACAGTCCGTTTACGCTAAGTAAATTCAAAAGAAAATAATGATGTCGGGACAACGAAACCCTGGGATTTTAACTGGTTTCACTTAAATTAAAATCCCCCAAAACACTCTAATAGTAAAATCTAACAACAACAAAATAAACTTTAAACCTTGGAGCTACTACTACATCAAAGAGCTTGGAGCAGACTTTGTGGGCAACACGATGAGGTCGCAACAAGTAAAAAAACATCTTTGAGAGAGAAAACAAGTTTACGTCAACTAAACCTTTCATAGTTTAAAGAACAAGTTATATGATTTCGAGGTTGTCTGCCTAGTGTGATATAAATCATCACCATAACTTTTGGCTTTTGCAACAATTATGTTGTGCAATATATGTCTTAACTTTTTTAAGATTCGGAGGTGGTCGTTCGGTACGACGTGAACCCTCATCTTTTTTTAGGTTATGTGCATTATCAAATATAGTACAGATGTAAGCCCTAAGAAATAAAAATGAAAGCATGAAACATCAAGTAATATCACCTTTAAATTAAAACCAAACCATAGGATAGTTTGAGAAGTCACTAAGGTTCTCACCGAGATCTGTGACATCCCCTATTTCTCGTTCCTTTTGATTCATAAAATAATTGCCCCTATATGATCTACTCCCATTTGATTTTCCCTATTCCCAACATTGAAAACTAAACTTTACATTTGAAGATGAAACCTTTGATCATTATCAAGAGTTTTCTTAAGTGTCTCCGATCACTTAAGATGTAATTAACTATAAAGGCTTGCTTCTATAGGAAACTAGAACCCATATAATATAAACTTTATCTAATTTTTATATTAGATAGGAGAACTTATCGGCCAAAATATAAAAAAGTTCACATACCAAACAATTGTCATAATTTTTTTAATTATGTAATTAAGCCTCGCTAACAAGAAATGTGTCTGTTCATCGGGATAGGTGTGTTGTTTGTGTTGTGATCCTCTAAATAGATGGAGCATGGTCTCTAAACTCTTGAATAAACTTTAAAAGCATCTCATGTCAGAATCATCATCACCTAACAGTGAGCTCTCTTGGATAGGAATGAATCAGTACTAATCCTAAACTCCTGTTCGAAGCACGCACCAGGAGGTCTGAACGGATGTCTTGGACTATGGAAGACTGAAGACAATCCCATGTCATTTAAGTGGACATCCCACACATATGATATCAAAAGTGATGCCAACAGCCTTATGCAACCCATCACAGGGATATTCAGGCCTATCTTGTGCATACTATAGGGATGTGGAGGCCACCAAAGCCCCTGTTCCTCCTCCACGGACCTGATTTATCAGTGAGAAGATTGATAAACTTCATATTAGCACAACCTTGAATGATTGGAAGATATACCTCATTAGCCTTCAGTACACCCACATTGAACATTGACATTGCAACCAATTTACTTGGCCAACTCTGTTGCTTGATTAATTCATGGGCAGGGTTAAGGGTAGTCGTGCCCCACCTGAACGGTACACGTCTTTTTGGAGGTCAGGCCTAGCAGAGGTGTCGGTGATAATGATGGAAATGGACATGGTGAGGAATACACGAGTGATGAGCTCTAGATGTTCCATCCCCTTCCAGTAAGAGAGAATGAAAAAAAATGATGTTTCTTTTATTTTTCTTTGTGTTGTTTTCCAGTTTGGATAGTGGAACCTGCTAGGTATTATGATGAATGCACCCACATGAGGGGATTATTATTATTACTATTATTATTTCTATGACCCCCTGCATGGGGAATAATTTTATGGAAGTGCCCCTTGCGTGAGGTTGATTTTTTTTTTTTTTGTTATCATGGATGTGCCCCAGAAGAGGCCTTATTTTGAAGATTGTGACTGCATCTTCCTCCCCAACAGTGGATGGAATTTATGTTCAAATATGTTTTGGTAGTGCATGTGGGAATAGTGTACTTTCTTAATCATTATGTTGAGTATGATTTCACCCTTCATAAGTCCAGTCCGGGAGCCTTGGCATTGTCTAGAGTATCACAATTACTATATATCTACTTTTTGTGGCTTGTTGGACCCAAAGTTGTGCTTAGTAACATTTGCCACATCAAAACCATGATGCTTGATCTGACACCTTGACATCATGATACTTTCAAGCTCCGTGAGTCCTGATTAGATGATCATTATTATAGGTGTTGTCATGGCTTGGAGACATCAACGATGTCGCAACACCACATCCAATGTCGCAGTGTTTTATAGTTCATATCTTAATGACGACTCTTGATTGGGTAGGTGTTATGATTTCTTGCTCACATAAAATGCACCACATGAATAACGCCCGACACCTTAAATTGAGTTGAGGTGTCTCAATTGACCCGGGGGGTCAGGCTTTGAGCTGTACACTCTATTACATCGATTGATGTGGCAATTGTCATGTCATCAGTGCCAAGATGTCATGGCTGACTCTACACTGCCTTTTTTTCCTTATAAAATGGGCTTAGGCTGCCCTAAGGTCTATACTTTTTAGGTTGGTTTGACTTTTTTTGAGCTTTATTGAAGTCATTGGATTGCTGGTTGAAGCTTCTTGCAATTCCACCCTCTTTCAACAACAAGATTGTGTGGTTCCCTCTAGCCTCCCTACCATCCTCTTTTCCTTTTTGATGGAGCCTCCCAATACTAGCGCTGTTGTTCACAGTGGTCATAGGATATGATAAAATAGTTGGTCTGACTTTAAGGCTTCATACATCGTTCAACCTTCACATAGGTGAAAATTCTTTCTCTTTTGTGATTTATTTTCTAGGAAATCCATGAGTTTTGTGTTTGAGAAACTAGACTAGGTTATTGTTAAAGTAAACCTATACTAAGTTCCCCTCATTTTTCTGGTATTACCGTGCCTCCTAGAGCATCCTTTGAGCATAGGGCCTTAGTTTTTCCGGTGCATGAGGCCAACCTTAGACATTACGACATCCCTCTTTCGGGAGTGAAACGAGGCTCCAGTGTCATTTCTCAGCTCTCAGTTGCCAATTGACCCTATTGGTAGTCATGCTTCATTACCTCTATAATGATGTAAGGCCACTAAGTTCAATTTAAACTAGTGCTCAAATGTTGCTTTTCAACATCATAACGTTAGGTCCATAGGACCAAACCATGATATTGCTTTCAATATCATAAGCTTGAGTGTACATTGCATCCACCTGGGATAAAATCGCGATACCACTTCAAGTGTCGCGACATTATCCCATACTTTATGTTATAGTGTCATGTTCTATGTCAATAGAAATATGACATCACAGTCTTCTCCCATAGGTATATCATTATCATTTGACACTATAGTGCCCGGAGAACCATGCTTTATCATACTTTTTTATGAGTCGTACAGTTGATGCACTGTCTTGTGTTGTGCAATGAATATGGGGCTCCCACCATTTAGTCAAGAAAAATTTTTTACTAGCAAACAAACCATCAAATCTTTCAACTTTCACAAAGCTCAAAAGATCCGATGGTTTTCTCTTTTTCGGTCGTTGGTGCATCCTTTAATATGGGTAACAATCCTTTTTAACTTTTTTGGTCATGTCTTTAGACCAAGTTAAGTGGTTTCGAACAATTGAATTCATTATCTTTATAGATAGTTGACCCAGTGATTGCCCTCCCAAACTATTGACACACCCACCCCTTTTGCATAGGTGGTGGTTTTGCTTTGCCTGACTGATAATTAGGGTGTTTGTCGCGTATGTTATTTTTCGACGTGATCCGACATAAACTTGTTTTATTTTATCTTTTACCTTTTGCATACCACCAATGTGAGGCATGTAAGATAGTGTTAAAGTCATGCCACTAACTAAGTTTAGGTTGCATTATGTGTCAGCATGCCCCTTCTCTTCCTCAAGGATCAAAATGATTTAACTCCTAAGTATCATTAGTTGGTGTTAAAAAACTAACTCCTTTTACTTTCGGATCTTAAAGAATATTTTATGAAATTATCTTCATTATATTATAATGCCCTATTTATGGTGATAGGCGAGGTGACTCTTGTGTTTTTTTCATTTATTTGCATGTTGCATGCATGTGTTTCCCCGCTTTACAAAGTGGGAGAACTTCTTCTCACATGTATGTTTTACATGAGTGACATACATTTGTATGCATGATCTCTATATCATTTTCATAACAAATGGACTTTGAGTTTGATATTTTGGGGCTTACTCTCCTAAAGGCTCTTGTTTGTGCATTTTGTATGCATTCTTGATTCTACCATCTTCTTAAGAATTTTTACCAAATGTCAATGTCATTGGGGATTAGTTCCCTAAAGGATGATCCTTTCATGACATGTTTTATTCATTGCATGTGAGTATGCATATACTCTCAGGGTCTCGTCTTTTTCAAGTAAGACCCTGTTTTTCTTATTATATCATATATGCCTAGGTCTCATGAGTCAGTATGTCAGCCTAGGATGGCGTATGTCGCATGAGAGCATTGACGACACTGCATGATTATCGATAGTTTTAAAATTTAGTGTCTATATCAATTAGCATATACTTTTCTAGCTGTTTTATACATTTTATTTTTTGAATTTTGGATTATTTGATAGCATTGAATCTTTCAAAAAGGGGAATTTACACCAATTCCTATGCATTTATATATCTAACACATAAATTCTAATTTTTTTTACATTTATACCAACCACATCTTTCTCAACACATAAAAAATACCACCAATTTAATTTTTAAAAAAAGTGATACATTTTTAATGCATAGATAAAATGTTGTGGGTGTCTGTGTAAAAATTGAAGTTTAGGTGCTAGATATGTAAATAATAGAAATTCAGTGATATGTATGTTAATCCCTCTTCAAAAAATTGCCAAGTAAATGAGACAAGGCCCACAAATATAACAATGTTTATATTATGAGTATAGTTTATAATCCTGAACCAACCAAATTTCTGCATATTTTGTATATAGTTGGATATATAACATCAAATTTTTAGGTTAAAATTGAAAAAAAAAATAGTTTTAAGAACATGAATGATGCTATATTGAGTTATGTTATTTGTGGGCTAGTCCTAATTGATACTTATTTGTCCATATTAAAAGCAAGGTTTGGCTAAATAAATAATATCATAAAAACATCCACTCCTATACGTTTCAACAGATCTTGTTTTGTCAGGCTTAAGTTTATTGGGCCTTCTCTCTTCCATTGCTTAATTAACCCTTACTAATATCAAGCCAAAAATAAATAAATAAATAAAAAAAAATAAAAAAAAGATAAAAAGAAGAAGAAAGGTATTTATTTATTGTTTGATTATGAATATTTAATAGTTAAGTTTGCTTTTTAAATGTTTATTTCTGATGTGTGCTAGAAAATTCGCGGCGGTAGAGGAACGGACTAATGTCTTAGCTTTGTAAGAAAGTTCGGTACACACATAGATGAAAAATAAATAAGCGATGATGACTTCAGAAGTTTTTATGTGGAAAACCCGTAAAAGGAAAAACTACGGGGTCTGGTCCAGTTGCGGAAATCCACAATTGAATTGATGATTACAGAAATTCTTTATCCCACAGACGGGAAAAATGTAACTATATTTTTCAGATTACAACGTCACTGATGACGTCTAATTGGTGGTGATCGATGGTGGTCAGTGGTGGTCGATGACAGTCGGCGGTCGGCGACGGTGGTCGGCGGTGGTCGATGATGGAGTTCGGCGGTAATACTGAGTTGCAGCTTCTCCTCAAGGCCTCAAGCTCTCTCTAGACTTCAGCTTCCCCTCATGTGAGGGGTGGGGTCTATTTATAATGTTATGGGTGCAATTAATGCAGGAATATAACCATTTTGATTGGACGGTCCGGAGAACTTCTCTCGATCATACGTCGTTTAATAGACATTTGAGTGCTTTAATGATGTTAGAATTGAGTGATCTTGGGCTCGTTGGATTCGTCTTATTGAGCCGCTCAATTCGAGTACAAACTTGTTATATTCGACAACCGTTTGACCTTCCAAATGTGTCTGAAAATCTTCTAAATGTTGTTCAATGGCTTCATTTGGGTTTGATTGAACTCAGATTGGACTAGTTTTTATATCATTACGTCTGTCTCATTGAGCCGGTCAGTATGACTATAAGCTTGCTGAAATCAGAACTCTGGATGAATTTTTATCAAGATCTGAACGTTTTTTGTTCAAAACATCATCTCGGGATCTGTGACCTATCTCGAGATTCGCGTCAGATGATGAAAATTTGTTGGTGGCATATCAATTTCATATAAATATTTAATAAATTTTGTGTGTCTCTTCTACCTTATTTTAATTAGTATTTATTATTATGTTTTAAAAAAAAATTAGATCAAAATATTATGATCCAAAGTTGATCAAAATGAATATTAAAATCATTGAATTTATTTTAAGATTAATAGATGAAGAATCAATTAATTTTTGATAATTTTTTTGTCAAAGCGATTGAAACAATCCTAAAAAAATTTATTGGTTAGTTCCTAATTTTCATATATATTTCATGTATATGTAATGCGCCAATCATGCAAAAATAAAAAAATTAGGTAATGGTAAGTTTGGTAATCCTCTTTATTTATTTTTTAACTTGAAAAATGAAAGTTTCTGCAAACTTAAAACCTAATTGCACGTTTTCTCAAGCTTAACCAACAATAAATAATAATAAGAAAAAAGATAATTACATACAGAGCATGAGAAACATTGCTATTTATAAATCAGAAAAATATTATATCATGATTCCTAACGTAGTGCTACGTTAGGATTGAAATATTCGGCTATGTTACGCGAATATTTCATCTGCGTTATTTGTAAAAAAATGATGTTATTTAAGTATTATATGATGTTATTCGATTATTTTGTAGTGTTATTAGAATATTCATCTCGTTATTTGATTTGGGGCTGAAGTGTTATTGAAATATTTCCCCGCATTACTTGATTTAGGGTTGTATTATTCCAATAACATAGTGGAAATTGAAATAATATGGGGAATATGTCGAATAACACAACCCTAAATCAAGTAACGTAGGAGAATATTCCAATAACACCGCAAAATAATTCAATAACATCATATAATACTCGAATAACACATCATTTTTACAAATAACACAGATGAAATATTCTCGTAACACCGCCGGATATTCCAATCCTAACGTAGCTCTATGTTAGGAGTCATCATGTAATATTTTTTCTTATAAATCAAACATTTAAGTAATTTTTTGAACTATGAAACCGATACATTTATGAGTGTCATGTTTAAACCATTATAAATTTGATAAAAATAAAAAACTTGAATTGGGTATTTGATTTTTGAGCGAGAAATTAAAAAATAGATGTACAAAAATACTTAATTTTTAAATAATAATATTTTGTGCCATAAAAAAAAATGCCAACAACTAACGATAAGTCATTATATGACGGTGGGGACCGTCAAGCTGTTCCCACTACTGATTTAAGCTATAAAAAAATAATACATGTCATGTACAATCCTCTATTTGCGATTATTTTTATTCTAAAAATAGCCAAAAGTAAAAAATATATATATTTGTTTATTCAATAGATCAAAAAACAAGTTAATTTATATTTAAAATATTTAAATGTTTTGTTAATATTTTAAAAACAGAGCTAAAATAAAAATTATCCCTCACATACAACTCACCATGTTCCCTTAGGTTGACCTCAAATAATTATATGTATAGAATTAGGATTATAATCTTAACAAATAAAATTATAATAAAACTTAGAGGGGTCATAATGGGATGTAATCACCTTTTGATGAACCTTATATAATCTTTATATATTTTTAGTGTGTTCATCTTATTTTATTTTAATTATTTTTTTAATATTGTTGAATTCAAATCTCTCTGATAGACCATATCCAAGGAATAGAGTGTTGGACTGAGAAAAAAAGATTGATGATAAGAGAGAAAGAGAGAGGGCGAAATGGAAGGAAAAGATGAGAGGAAGACTTCTCATGACGAGGGAAAATGGGATGTTCCCCTGGTTCATTCACCTTTCTTATTCCATAAAATTTTATGTTACAAAATGTGGGAGAGCCCCCAAAGTCCCATCTACGTTATAAAACTCTCATATTTATAAATAGGATGGAAAAAAAAATATATAAAAAATTACAAATTTAGCCTTGCTTTGAAGACAAGAGTAAAGGACATTTTAATCCATTTGTTTTGGACCATCAGATTGTTTTGAGATTCATGCAGACTATTTTTGAGTCTACAATTATCTATGCTTAAATTATGTTTTGACATACTTTCTAACAGGAATCCGACACTTGAAGATTATGTTGGAGCACATACATAGCGTTTATATATTTTAATTGACTTTATGTTTTTTTAAATAACAAGTGCACAATAATATTAAATATATTTCTATTTCAGGTTAAAATATAACTATAATAGAATAAAATAAAATAAAAATAAAAGATAAATAGTATTCCAAATTTGCTCCAGAGGTTTTTAAGGTTTTCTTAACATATTATTGCATGCGTGCATTTGAATTACAAGTTATTTAGTGTTCACCAAACTCTGTTATTGTGATGGTATTCGTTGAAACTGATGGAATTATGGATAAAAAAAAAACAGGAACATTGTCTTAGTTTAAACGGCAAGTATAGCTGTTTTTTAGCAACGCATTTAATTCTCAGATGTATTTTTTTTTAAAAAATAGCTTTCTTAACTTAGAAGTGATTCTTGAGTCATCATCATAATATTTAAAATCATATTTAAAATAAAAATTTAATCTTGAAACATGTCATCTTTGTCTCACTATCATTGTTGAATTAAAAAATGATCAGGAAACACGCCCAATATATAGAGCGTTCTATATAAGAGAGAGAGAGAGAGTACAATATGAAACAGAATAGAGAGTATCATCTTTATTCATGACATGGATCACCTATTTATAGACATATGTCACATCATTACAAAAGTACACATTAGTCTTCTCATCATTGATTTGTCAGAGTTTTTTTGGTAATTTACAAAAAAATTTGCGTGCGATAAAATTAGAAGGATGGTTCGATCATCAGAAATGTATGATTCATCCGAAAATGAATGACATAACACTTTTCTGACAGTTTAGTCATCGCTTTATATAACTTGTAACTGACGGAAAAAAATGTGTTAAAGAAACAAATGCGACACTTCTCTGTCGTGTAAGCTGTCGTTATTACCGACGGATCAACCAATGGTTATATGAACCAACGATACAAAATTTTACAAAAATAGCTACGCCATTAAATCGTCAGTTATGCGTCAGTAATTAAATGTCATCGGAATTTCAATCGATTCTATAATTACCGACAAGTGTTTTACTTATGAGCTTAAAGCCGTCGATAAACCTTCGAAAACAGTAAAAACAACAGTTTTTCTCATCATAACCGGCGGAATTTAGCTATCACAAAAAACCTTTTTTCCTGTAGTGATCGTGCCAATAAAATTCAAACAATGTTTCAACCTACAATATTGTTTTCAATTTTTTTAAAAAAATTGAGTTGCAACTTTTTTACTAGTTTTTTTGAATTTAAATTGGCATTTAATAGTCTAACCCTAAGTTTAAGCTAGTTTGAACAAATTTAAAACCCCAAATACATGTTTCTACCTTGTTTAATTTTGACCTAGGATTCTCTTTCCTTAGCTTCACATAACAATTTAGGATAATCAATATTTTAAAGAGCAATGAATACATTCTAACATAAAATAACAATAATTATAGCAATACTAACACTTAATAAAGGGTTAGTGAGTGGATTGTGTCAAGGAGTGTTGGAAGAGATCATGGTGAGATTTTTTAACAATTTATTTCCTTAAGCTCTCAGAGTGCTAGAGACATGCTTGACCTCTGAAAGAGAGAACTTTCAACACCTTTGTCTTTCATACATTCATTTAACTAAGAGATATTATGACTTACATTTTAATACTAAGGATATTTTTATCATATATAAAGCCTCAATTATATTTCTTCAAATGAAAAGTTAGCAAGTATATTTTTGATATATCTTTTTCTTTAACAAAACATGAAATAAAATGCTTTTACAACTTTATATGAAATAAAAAGGGGAAATTCACATGCATACCACACAATTCTTATGCATTTACTTGTCAAACAATTAAACTTTCATATATATATATATATATNATATATATATATATATATATATATATATATATATATATATATATATATATATATATATATATATATATATATATATATATATATATATATATATATATATATATATATATATATATATATTGTTCAAATTTTAAATACACATTTTCATGCTTATGACACCAAAGTCTTAAAATTATAAACATGAAAGCTTTGATGTTAGATATGTATATACATAACAATTATGTGGTATATATGTAAATTTCTCGATAAATAAATAAATAAAAATATGTTACTATATTTAAAAAATTCTACCTTAACATTAATCAGCGGTTTAGGAATGCTAAAAGGTAATCTAATTTAATTTATTAACCTTTTTTAACAGGGCAATAATCTTGCTTAGTGTGCAGCTATCCTTAGGGTCCATTTGGGGCAGCTTATCCTTGTTTGATAAATGCATTCACATAACTTATTTCTTCCGCACCGCGTTGGCATTGGATAAAGTTCTTCATCCGGTTTGACGCGGGCAAAGCTCCGAGTCCCGTGTTCACGAGCCCCCTTGCCCTAGGATTTCTGGAGGTGCCCCTGATTGCCCTCGCCTTCTCTCTCGTTGGATTTCTTTCTGGTTTCGAAATTAGAACTTCTTCCTTTCGATTTTCTTTGTGGCAACGGGAAAACATGCATTCAACCCTAGTGAGGCGAGGTTTGCAGGAATACCGATGATTTTCCAACAGAGTTGGTGGCAGTTGAAGAAGAAATACGCAACGTTAACCAAAGGGAAATGGGGGAATCAAGCTTACACATGAAGAGACCCAGGCAAGGAAGAAGAAAGGAAAAAAAAAGATACAATTGTGAAAATTTCATTTGACAGACTCATAGATGCTTTTGGAGCACCACCGCTTGCTGCACTTCCTGACAGCACTATCTTTGATTGTCTTCGCACTTTGTCTACCATCCTTCAAGTAGCAGCGAACAAGCACTTTCAAGCAATATGTATGAAAAAATTTGAGGATCCAACACGTAGGCACATATTTATGGCGATGGAACAATTGTTGCGAGTCCAATTTTTATGTGTTATTGTGGATGATTGAGTTTTTATGTGTTTTCAAGAAATGTATTATGTACTCTTCAAAGTTATGAACTCATCTGTTATTTGGAGTTGTGTGTTTTTTTTTTTTGTAAAATGTACGTTTAATTAACTCCTGAATGCATATTAGTAGAGCTCTACATTTTTTTATTCTTACTAGCTAAGTGTTCTCATTATTTATTTCTCGCTCGCTGCATTAACTAATAATTGATGAGCTAACCGAGATCTTTTTTTATTTAGGATGGATCCACAACATGAACGTCGTAAGAGAATGATATGGGTTGCAACTATTGTAATATTACTGTTGGAGTATTATCGATCAAGCAGTGTTCGTATACCCCGAATGACCTCCAGCTTTGTTGGGGATAAATGGGTAGGCGAAATGTTTTTTGGACATCCTATTAGGTTCAGTAACATATTTTGAATGACAATACCGATCTTTATGGATCTCTTGCACGAGTTATCCCTCAATCACAAACTCCAATATTATTCGAGAACGACGAGAAGGGAGGTATTTGTTATAACATATTTCGAATGACAATACCAATCTTTAGGTTCAGTTCCTGATGATGAGAATGAATTTAATGAATTTGAAGTTCATGACGCGGAGGGTGTGGCTGAGATGGTTGCTCTGAGGGAGTCTATAGCAGATGCTATATATGGCGGATAATCTAGCAAGTATTTCTTTTCTTTGTATATATGTAGATCAATTTTAATGTGTATTTTATTTTTTTAGGATAAGTTTTGACATTCTTTTTTTTTTATTTTTTTCACAGTTATACAAACATGACTTTTAGGATATCAGTTACAGACAAAGTTATTTTGTGTTATTGTGGACTACAGGCTCTGTTGCTCACGTCGCGTCAGCCTCATAGCTTTGGGAGGCAGTTCTACGGTTATGTCAAGGGTGTTTCAGCTCATTGTGGTTTCTTTCGGTGGGCTGATAGTCCCACATTTTACACTGCTTGCAGTCATGGTAGTCCGGTGTTTTCCCAGGTTGATAGTGCAGTTGAGGACAGACGTAGCCAGAGTTTGAAATTAAATATTTTAATATTTCTCATTGTAGTTGTACTTGTATTTATCCTTTTTTTTGTTTCTTCTGATACTCACGAGAGTTTGAGAATTGTATGTCATATTTTGAAATTGATTTGTGATGATTGTATGCTTATATACTACTATAAGCTATTCTGAATAAGACGTCCAAACAGTTTTACCAGACAGGGGCAGAAATGTCATTTATACAACCATAATTACCAATAAGTTATTCTGAACCCAAACAACAAGCCAGATTATTTTGTAATATGCAGATTATCAGAATAATTTGTTTATCAGCAGATTATAAATAATCAACATCTGCCCCAAACAGACCCTTAGTGTAACAGTTTGTAACTTCAACTCCCACCATAAAACCATGAATTCAAAAATTTACTAGTACAAATATGTAAATAAATTTTGCATTAGTCTCTCAAATTAAAAAAAAAATTCTCAATGTCATTCAAAATTTTAAAGATACAACTATATGTCTATATACTTATGTTTAAATTCGCTAAAATAAAGAATAAATAAATACTTTATGACTGCTAAGTCACACATAAATTTTCATCATTCAACAAGAATCTCGAGACAAGACACAAGTTTTGAGGCAATCTTTCGAACAAAAAACATTCAAACTTCAACTAGGAGTCATCCAGAGCTCTGATTTCAACAAATTTATAGTCAAACTGATCAGCTCGACGAGACGGACTCAATGATATCATAGTTAGTCCAATCCATGACATATCACACTCAGATCAAGTTATTAAACAACTCTTAGAAGATTTCCAAACTCATTTGGAATGTCAAACGGGTGCTGAATCCGACGAAGCTTCTCGACAAGACGAATCCAACAAGCCTAAAATTGCTCAATTCCGACATTTTTAAGACACTCAAATGCCCATCAAACGCCGTTCGATTGAAGAAAGCTTTCCGGATCATCCAATCTGAATAATCCATATTCCTACATTAATTGCCCCTAGAACACTATAAATAGAACCCTACCTTCATGAAGAGGAGATGCTTGAAGCTTGAGAGAGAACTTAAATCTTTGAGAATGAACTGAAGTCCAGCACCATCCCTGTCACCATCGATCACCATTAACCACCATCGATAATCCATTACTCTAGCGCCACAAATTTTCTATCACTCATCAATGACAAATTATACAAAGGGAATGTTGGAAAATATTTTAATTTTTTGTTAAAATCTCAAAGTTAAAATCTCAAATGACGAATTAGATAGCATTAAATAAATTAGCCATTATTCTAAGTTTTGGAAAATGGGGGTCACATGGCTTAGTTGTCTTTTTGCAGAACCACCCCTTAAATACTTTCAAAGCTAGTCCAACTTTAGTGCAGCATTCTATACCTAACCTACAGGCATATTTCCTTTTCCCATTGGATGTTTCCCGATGCACACTGTCTTGTAATATTAAAATTTCCACCCAAAATTCTCAAAATCATTAATGCCTTTTTGAATTTTCCCCCCTTACTTTGTCAATAATTGGACTGAAGATCTCTTCCTGCATCTGCAAACTGACATCAATTATTTAGGAATGTTGGTTTATGATAGAGCTTGGTTAATTAACGTGATTGAGGGTCATTTTAGGGGCAATTTATTTGGTGTGGTGACGTTTTGAAAATACATCTGATCTATTTGGTTAAACTGCGTTTTGACAGCTTATAAATTTTTAAAATGTTGAAAACAATATTTTTACACCGCACCTAATTTAGTGTGGTGACAGCTTTCCGACAGCGATCTGACTTTTCAAAAAAAAAAAATAATAATAATCACCGCACCTAACTTATCAGTAAATTATTTTTAATCAGTTTATCAGCAGATTAACCGTCCCAAATAGACCTTGAGCTCGAGCTTTAATTTCATTCAACATATTTTAAGTTTCTTGCGGGGCAATTTATTTAGTTTGACAAAAAAAAAAGAGATATTAGTTTAAGCTAGTCTTTTAATAAAATGATAAATAAAATGTATAAGTGATAATTAAAAAGAAATTATTTAGTATAAAATGTAAAATACTAAACATTTTTAATAAATTAAGAAAAAAATTGAACTTTAATATATTTTTATGTTTAATTTTTATTAATTATTTTTAATCGAGCCAACTCACGAGCTAAAGAGTTGACTCGGGACTTTCTTAGCTTGTTAGCAAATCGAGTTTCGTTCACCAGCTACTTATCGAGTGGGGCCTGAGCCGGCTCACAAATTGATTTGACTCACTTACACCCCTAACATCAATCTTCTTGCTGTCAAATATTATATTTTCTTAGAGTTAATGTGTGGTTGAATGGCGAACTATTTATTTTTCTCTTTCAATTTATGAAAACAAAAATTAGAATATGAATTGAGGGCATCATAATATTTCTCAATATTTACATGATATCGGGGTATTTACATACATACCACCCAATTCCTTGATATTTACAATTAAATTTTTATTTTTATATTTATATCTTTTATATAAATATAAAAGATATATCCGTAATAGGGTTGGTGTAGCTTTTGTGACGGACAAAATTAGAGAAATTCGTCTTAGATGGTTTGGTCACTTTAAACGTCGACCATCTGATGATCCGATTAGGAGAGTAGATGTTTTAGATTCGGCTTGTGTTAAGAAAGGGAGAGGTAGACCTAAGAAGGCTTGGGCTTATCGTATAAAAAATGATCTTAATTTACCAGAACTAAATGAAAACATGACACTAAATAGAACACAATGGAGAAAAAGGATTCATGTAGTCGACCCCACGTAGTGGGATTAAGGCTTTGTTGTTGTTGTTGTTGTATGTTTATATCTTTTATATATGGGCATATGACTTTATCTTTCATATCATATTGGGAAAAAATCACTTTTTTAACTTCTAAATATATCATTTTATGGACATACAAGACAACATATGTGCAAATTGAAGTTTAGAGGTTGGATCTATAAATACATTGGAATTGAGTGGTAAGTATGTAAATCTTCCTATAATATTATATAATATATAAAGATACATATAGATAGTTTTTAAATTGCTAGTAAGACTGTCATTATTAGTATAATCGCACGCCAAAAAAGTCAGATGTATAATGTAAGAACAGGGGAAAAATCGATTTAAATATGGTGATTTTTTGATAAATTAAAGACTAATATAGTTTCTATGTTAGTTTTTAAACATGCGGCCCCCTAGAATATAGCTACAACAAGGGTAAGAGTGTAAATGAGCCGAATACGAGCTAGCCTAGACTCAGCTCTTGTTCGGCTCATTTATATTTCGTGCTCAAAAAGTGTGTTCGTGTTCGGTTTGTTTGCTTAGCAAGCCGAACACGAGCCATTCACGAACAAAGAATCGTTTTGACAACCCTAATCACATAGCCATAAAATGTTAAGAATTGATGCAAGATTTAAAACAACATTTGAATCTAATTTAATAAATTTTATTCTATTTTTTTCATTAATACTTTTAATTGATTATAAATATTTGTAGCCTTGTAGTCTATTAATTTTTTAAAAAAATACTACCATCAAAGATAGATATATATATATATATATATAT
>JXCR01100674.1:3403-14033 GCA_002079205.1 Phalaenopsis hybrid cultivar | reverse complement strand
TCTTTAAATGATTAAAAAGTATACTACTACGAGAAAATTAGGATTTATTCGAGTTCTTACTAGATGTAATATGAAATTTATATAAAATACCCGCTATTTATGTCATGCATTAAATTGTATTCTTGGATAAAAACATGATTAAATGATTCCACCTTGGATTCAATCCAATCAATATGTTAGGTCTATGATTGCATCGGATGATCGACTAATAGTCGATAGTTATGCACCGATAAAAATGTAATAACATTAGAAATGTTTAGTGATTTCAGTGCATGTATGTAAATATCATGATGGCTTTGTGACATTTCTTATTAGTTATTACAATTCAAATACTATATTAGACTCTTTAACGGGAGGATTTAACGACATGTTACAGTTGGCTCGTCATGAGACTTTTGAGCCAATTAAGTGGTGACTAAGATGCTTTGTCTGTGTCTCATGTAGGACGTGAGAAAAGGAGATCTGGGGGTGTTAAGTCCTCTATATCACGACAAACAAGTCCAGTTTAACTCTATTCAAACAATTCAAATGGCAGATACATTACATCATAACCCAATATGACTAATACATGAAAGCAAGTCATATCAAAGAGAACTTTCTTAAAAGTAGTATTTTGAAAGGTTTAATAGTTCCTTTGAAATTTCCATAGAACTACTTATAATCATTATAATATGGAATTAAGGCAACTTATACTCCCAATAATATTATTATATTATTTAAAAATAATAATTTATTATATTTATAATCACATTAGTGTATATCATCAAAATATCATCAAATCTTAACCTGCCGTAATTGATATGGTGGTTGCCTACCTCCACCAATGCATGCCATGGAAAGTTAGTGGTAGAAGGTGGATGCTAATCATTACGACCAGTTGCTTCTTTGTTTGACTAATTAAGCTCCATCCCAAACGATAAACCATAAACCAAAAATAAAAAATTATATTTAAATTAATTTGAATATAAACATGGTCAAAATTAGCAAAATATAATTTCATATCAATCAGACATATTAATTGATAAATTAATATGTTTGTTATTTTATAAATATATTATTTTAAAGTAAATTGTTTTATTATATCAAATTTCTTTTTGTATTATTCTACCTCTAAATTTTAATTTATTTCTATAGCATAGTATGATATGAAAAATGAGTAGTCAAATATTAATTTAATTCATTTGAAAAATGGACCACATCGGGTCACATTAGTACATTAATTTGGTGGAATATATGTCTACTCCCTCATAGTTAAGACCAATAATACATTTGTACAAGTTTTAATGGGCACATATGGGCAGGAAAATGGTTTGGCAAATGTGGGTTGTAATTTACTCATAAACTTCAACACAATTACGCAATGTAATGCATAATGACTTGTTAGCTCGGAGTTTTCTAATCACTCTGAAAATTAATTTGAATTCTGATCTCAATTGAGTTCGGATCAAAATAAATGAGTTGAATTACGAGTTAAAATTTCAGATTAATTTTTTTTAGAGTCAACTCCAATTCAGTTTAAAATCAGATCGTTAATAGCCCTAGTGATATTAGAGCTGCGAATTTAACAAATTTTGCTCAAAGATTAGTAATTGCTAAAAAATTGATTCAGATTTTTGTTGTAACCGAGATCAGATCGAAATAAAAGAGCTAAGCTATGAGACAAAATTTTGGATTGAATTATTTTCAAGCCGATTTTAAGCCGTCCTCAGCTTGATTCGAAATCAGATCGTTAATAGCCCTACGCAGGTGATAATAAACTTATTGTGGGTAACACACACATACACACCAAAGGGCTGCAAATATGTGTGGTATATATGTAAATTTCCTTTTTTATTTTTTATTTTTGCCTTTTTGAAGAGCATTGAAAAGATGCGTGACGTATGTTGGGCTGTTAAGAATGCTGTGCATGTGATCTCTTCCGCCTTCAAACGCTTTAGTTTGATCACACTGTTTCTCTTCTTGCCATCGTAAGCGTTTCTTATATTTTATTCGAATTTCAAGAGCTAGTTGGATCTGAAAAATGGTGAGGATATACAACCTGGTAAATGATCTCGTATTGTTGAGAGAATGATCGAGAGAAAGAGGTGGATGTTAGTCTTTTGAGGTAATCTTAGAAAATATATTGAATTTTGATCTCGGGTAAGTTAGAGGGAGGCGGCTCGTTAAAGATTTCTTGATTTACAAGATTTCAGAGTGGGAAAGAGGAAGATAGAAATGAAAAACAATCTCCATAGAATGAATAGTGATATGTGAAGATCTAGAGAAAGAGGAAAAGCCCTCTTACAATTCTTTCCCATCCCTTTTTATACATAAGAAAGGAATCAATAAAATAATTGAAGTAGTACATTTTGTACTGTATGTTGCATTTCTTCAGTGTCTTGATGGAAGATTGTGATGAGGATGTCAGCTATTGTCGACCAATGTTAAGTACTCTCTGTCAATGTCATGTATTATTGATACAGTGGCCATCCTTGGTTCTTGGATGAAGGAATCGAGCCACAGGTGTTGGGCGATGTCTTTAATAAGGGATTGACAGATGTCTCTATTAGTCATGATGACTTCTTTGTAGTCATAATGGTTTCTTCTGATAGTTCGACTGAGTTGTTCTTTCGATGGAGATAGAAACGATTGAATCAACAGGGGAGCTATATATAGTTACTTTGGCAGGTGGACTAGATTTAGTCAATTTTGAATGGGCACTTGATTTAAATTTTGAATGGGCACTTGATTTGACAAGAGAAATTTAGCGAAAAACTATGCTTACTTGTATTTGTGTGTAAAAAGCTATATTTGTTTTTTGTAAGTACTTGTTTCAAAATATTTAATTATAAAAATAATTAAAATTAAAATTAAAATGTATATTAGGAAACTAATTAAATTATTGAATTTTTGTTGGAGTTTATCTAACCGTAGTTAAGTAACGTTAGTTTTTTTTTTCTTTTTTTTTTTTTTCTAATTTTAAGAAATTCAAATTTTAATCATGCGAGAAGAATGACCGAGCGAGATATTTTAACATCATAATTGAATTTGCAGATTTATGTTTGCGTGGACGGCTCAACTTCTATTTGTTTATGTATTTTTTTTCTTTATGTTAATGAAGTCCAGGTTGCATTTAAAATAGTATTTACTTATTTGAGCTAGTACGTATATATTTGCATAATAGGAAAATTATTTATTTATGGCGTGCACTTAATTGTTTATTTATATTCAAAATGGATGTTGAAATATTTACTGGTCATTAAAAACTAGACTAAAGTTTTTTTTTTCTTTTTTTCAAATTAAATATAAGATGAAAATAGTAGTCATGTTTTGTATTGAATTAAAGTTAGTTTTTTTTTTTATTTTAATTTCCATAAATGAATTTTGTGCATCTAATATCATCTAAGCCGAGTTTAGATTGGTCTGATTGCCCTCGAGGAATTTAGTCATTGACTCATCAAGGGATATGATAATTGATACACCATCAAAGAAGTTTGTTATTTGCAGGAATCTCGGAAATAACAGGAAATTTCATGTATTTTTTTAGCAAAAAATATTCAAATTTAAATTAAAAAACATCCAAAACTTTAATTTCAGCAAACGTACAGTCAAACTGACAAGCAAACAATTAGATTCAAAATATGACAAGATTATAGTCCAATCAAGCGTCTCAGTGAGACGATTCTAACAAGCCGAAAATCACTCAATTATGACATGATGAAGACACTTAAATGTGTACAAAACACCATCTAATTGAGGGATTAACTCTGAGTTGTTCAATGGAATAATCTGGATTCCTTTCTTATCTGCAAGGGAGATACTCCCAAATTATAAATAGAGTATTACCTCCTTCATGAAAGAGAGACCGAAAGCTGGATGTGAAACTAAATGAGCAGAGAAGAAACCAAATTTCAGTGGTGTTCTGAACCAAAGATCTAACAAACATTTCCTACTCCCATAGCTACCGACCATTGTTAACCACCGCTCGAAGATCACCCCTGTTCTTCAACATCTATGAACCTTTTAGGGTAATTAAGCAAAACACAACAAAACGCTCATAATATGGTACAATTACACCCCTCAGAGACGGTGTAACGACGGGCCCGAAGATGGTGTAACAAAAAATTTCGAAGAAATTGTAAAGATGCACCTAAAAATGGTGTAATGTTGCATCCTAAATACGGTGAAACACTCTTTGAATATGGTGCAACGAAACACTATAAAGTTCGTGTAACTTTCACAATAATTGCTTACAATTGCCATACTCATAATACGATAACATTCTATGAAGTCTTGAAGTTCTCTCCTCAGCTTCCCATTGCGGTTTATGAGGCTACTACCTATTTGATTCATTGGAACTGCAAACCCTTAATGTGGCCTTAGCGACCAACACTATTGTAAACCCCCATTATTGCCTATGTGACCAACTACGACTTGTGTGGATCACAACTCATGACTTACACGACTCACGACTCGTGCAGCTCCTCCCAACTCCAACCTCTATGGAAAATGTATGTTATCACAACTCACACCACGACCTACATGAATAACTACGACCTACTTTACTCACACCTCATGAAGCTCCCAATTCTAGCCATTGTGGCCTATGAATGTTATTGCATCTAGCCACTATGGCCTACAAGACAACCTACGACCTATGTGACATAAAAGCTCATGCAAAACCCAACTCCGGTCTCTATAGCCTACGAATCTTATTACAACCCACTAATACGACCTAAGCGACTAACTATGACTTATGTGGCTCACAATTCATGCAGATCCTAACATGACATCTGTGACATACAAGCGTTATTGTAGTTTACCACTACGACCTACATGCCAACTAAGGCCTACAGGGCTCACACCTCATGCAGCTTCTAATTGCCGCCCTGTCGCTTGCAGAATTTATCACAGCTCACAACTATGCCCATTGTGACCAACTACGACAGACGTAGCTCACAGATCATGCAGCTCCCAATTTCTGGTCACTATGACCTATGTAAACAACTATGAATCACGTGGTTCATAGCTCAAGCAACTCCTAAATCTAGCTTCTATGTCCTACGAAAGTTATTGCAACACATCACTGTGGGCTGTGACCAACCGTGACTTGCATGGGTCACAGCTCATGCAGCTCACAAATTAGTCCTTTGTGACTCATAAACATTATTGTAGCTAACCATTATTGCTTATGTGACCAACTACGATCTACATGACTTATAGCTCACAAAGCTCAAAACAACAACCTTTGTGGCCTACGAATGCTATTACAATTATATGTTATGGCCTATGTGACAAACTACGACTGATGTGGCTCACAGCTCCCTACTACATTAGCTATGACCAACTGATGCTCCTGAAGCTACCACGCATAGTCTACATGACCAACTACTACCACGATTTTCAACTACAACCTCAACGGCAAGCTAGCGTTGCAACCACCATCTACAACATTCATGACGGGCTACTGCTTTTGTAGCAATCATGTAAAGCATTTGCGACCAGTTGACACTATATCAAACTGACATTCTTGAAGCTACCTCATACGAACTACTTAGCTAAGAGCTACCATGAATTTAAACTACATTCTCTAAGACTAGTTGGCGCTACAGTCACAGTCTGCAACATTCATGGCGGGTGACTGCCCTCTTAGAAATCAACCACTATCTTTGTAACTTGCTACAAATGTTATTGTTGAACTACTATTTTACATCAATACTATTATTCTAATCTCTAGAATTCAGGATATTTCTTTTGTCTTTCTAGAGTTTTCCACGTGAGAAAATTATAGTGTCTTATTCTGTTGTTTTTCTTTTATTTGTGTATGGGTGTTATATCTCATACTACACCGAGACACTAATTTATTACTCTACGATCGTTGTTTTTCTTACACATATCAAAAGTCTTGACAATCTTATTAGTGAGTTTAAGTTATCAATGTTAAAAATATATATTTTTTTCTTTTGGTATTGAGATAAGTGAAGCAGCCAATTCCAAATCACCAATGCAACTAACTCATACTATCAAAAAAAGTTGCTAAAGATTAAAACCTTGGCATAAGCATAAAATAAACTCATTGAATATTTCATCAATGTCAACACATCAATTGTATGAAGTTTGCAAATATTTTACTTAAACTCATTCATTTCTATGGCAAGCAATTGTTATGCTTCTGTTATGTAATTTTCTTTACTATGCTCAACTACAATACTTTCTGTAAGGTGTCTCAGTTAAAGTTTGTAAATATAAATGAGAGGTAACCCAAGGATTATCATATCCTTTTTTTATCTCATGCTTTCTAACAACATGATAAAATTTTATAGGCTTACATACTAATTTTTTTTCTTGTTATTTTTCTTCCTCTAGATTTATTCTTTATTATTTGTAACTTGTCAGTAACATCCATGGATAAATCAGATTCAATCAAAATGATGATTTTGCTAAGTGTTTGGGTTTCTCTTTGAATTGAATGATTTTGTATTTACAATACATAAAATTGATACAAAAATAGAGTAACATTTCACAACTAAAGTTTCTCTCCATTAAATCATTATAATGTATGACTTAAATTTTCTATTATTATTGCTAATATTGGATTATGATTTTAAAATATATGATTAAATTTTCTGGGAGAATTTAGATGTTGGGCATACTTTAAAATACTTTAAAATATTGGGATGTTGTTTACCAGAAATTATAAAGAAAATGCTTATTTCAAGAGTTTTCTAATAAGTATATAAGATAACAAGCATTGTTGAATGCATTAGAATGAACAACTAAAATAAATAGAGAGATAGTGAACCAGTAAGTGAATGCTAGAATTAAAAACATAAGAGTGTGAAAGCTAAAACTAAAAACATAAAAGATATAAAATATTATACTCAGTAAAGACTAAGGGTTGGTTTGGATCAACGGGCAAGGCTTTAAAAGGGATTGCAATCATAATAACATTTTATATTTGTTCAATATTAATGAAAATATAAAATAATAGTTATATATATATATATATAAATAAAAATAAAAATACATCAAGTCATTGCTTCTTGCAAAGCAGTTAAGAAATGAAAGTTTTCATAATTACAATCAAATCTTCAATTCCATGTGAGGTTTGTCCAATAATAGTTTTTTGAGGGCATTTGAACTGCTTTCACTCTCATATTTTTTTCTTGAATTATGTACCAGTGGCTAAGCTTGCATGATATGCGGAGTGTTCTTGAATTAATGTACATGTATAATTTTTAAGATGAGATATATAAGGATAAAATAAATATTTTTTGCTTTAAAATTAAATTTTATTGTGAAACTTGTAGTTATATTCTAGTAATGGTGATGATCATGTGCTTTTATTGCATTTGATAGCTACTTCAGATTATATAAAGAACAATATTAGAAGTTCAAGATGAACGGGAACATATAGCTTCTTTTGATTCTACACTTTGGACCACCTATGTAAGAAATAGTCATTTATACGAGACCATATGTTGCATAAGCAGTGGGAGCACATACATGCTTATTTTAAGAAAAGAACATTATATTGGAACAAAATGAATATTGTGCTATCTTAATGGTATAATTGATTTGCTCTTCAGCTTAGAAAAACTAACTTAAAATGTAGTGATACTTTGATTTAAATGAAAGTGGATACCAATACACAGAGAGAAGTACCTTTATTTACTTCTATATTATGTTAATTTTATAATTAATTGGATGTTACAACCATAAGAAAACAATCATACTATCAACTATAGATGGTAAATATTTTATTATTATAAAATCTTTCTCACATAACTTTTGAAGGAATTGGATAAATTCTTAAGAGGTGTTGTGCTTTTTTGTGATGTTCAAAGCACCCTTCATTTGACTTGGAATGCCATATTCCACAACTAGGTTGAACATATACAACCCAAAAGTAGCTACATATAAGTTTTTGAAGCTAATGCTTTATTGTTCAATAAATTTTTTTTAAAAAAAGATAGAAAACCCTGATATTATGCTCACAAAAAGTATGTGAAAAAATAAATTAAGTTTCATAAAGCCTTATTTAACCCCCATAAATGATAAATTTTAGTGCAACACAAAAATATACGTGAACACTAATTACTAATAACGCACATATAAAATTTATACTCTTAAGTACGTGTGATTGTTAACATTATTAAGTTAAGATTCTCTATTAAATGTTAACTAGATAAGAGTTTGATCACCTTTATATTGCATTTATTGAATATTTTTTTTAAAAAATATGATTAAATCTTTTTTCATGTGTTTTGCAATTTTTTTCTCAACTACCCATAATAAAAAAGCAATAAATTCAAGTAGAAGTGAGAGAAGCAAGATAATATGCCATCCAAAAAAGAAATGGAGGAGTTTTTAGGTGCTTAAATTGGGAGGCATTTGGCCTCTTCAAGCGAAAATATGTTCTTCTATTATTATTTTTTTTCTTTTGAAAGTCTAATTGAATTGCAATTATGATTACTATGAGTCAAAATATTTATTATTTTTGAAAAAAAATTTGGCTTTCCAAGGCAATTCATGATCTCATTCTTTCTATAAATAGATCAATAGATGACTTCAATTCAAGAAGAAAATATTATGTGTAGTGACAGCATGACCGGACCAATACACGGTGGCCTCGCTTCATCCGGACCATCGTTTGGACGTCCAATCTGGCGTACATAATATTTTCTCCCATTTAAAACCTCAATGCACACACAAAAGAAAATGAAGGAAAATTAAGTTATAGTGATTTTTATGATTATTATTTTAAAATTTTTATAGCCATTAAAATTTGAATTATGAAGAATGTAAAGCAAAGTTTAATTGCTTATTTGTAAATTAAAATAACTTGAAAATAAATTTAATTCATATTAAATTTATGCCAATGAAATTTATGTCAAGAAATCCTCAACTCAAACTCATTAATTGTACATATAAAACTAATGCACGATGGTGCACTTTACCGTTCATAAGTATAATCACATGCCATTCATTAATTCCAATTAATCTCCTTCCGGTAAAACGTAAAAGGAGAAAGAAATCCCTTCGATTTTGCAATTAATATCCCTATTAAACTTTACCCCTTATGGACGAATGGCGAAATTCAAAAAAGTATGGGGCTCCTCGGAGCTAAAGACTAGAGGAAGAGTAGATATGTAATTATGGGAAAAAGCATGAGTTTTAGCATTTAAGTACCCTTTTTTTTCTTTTAATTGTATTCTACGGAAGCAATTTTATCTTGCTTTACTACCTTTAGCAAAATAAATTAAAAGAAAAACCTTTGAGATTACAAATAAAAAACTTCCTGGAAAAAATCGCGGGGGGAGGGGGAGGGGGAGGGGGGGGCCGGAAATATTGCGGCGATTTTTCCTGTTGTCATCTCTTCACCTTCGTGAGCTCATCAGGCGTGCACTAGGTTCTATTTTCTGCCATTTTTATGCTATTTTTTTTAGATTTTTTTTTTTTCGTTTTTCTTTTCGGGCTTTTCTTTTCAGTGAGTTTTTGCAGATTTTCTTAATTTTTTTGGAAAATTTTGGGAAAAAAAGGAGAAATTTTGCGGTGCTTGGTTCGATTTTTCTTTGTTTTTTGTGCAGATCTTGCACTGATTTGTGCATTTTCAAGCTTTTACCTCCCTTTTTTTTATCGTTATCTGTTAAATACCTCTAATTTTTCTGTTTTCCAACTTTTTCTTCATTTCGTAATTTTTCCCCGGGACTGTAAATTATTATTAGCAGCTAGCTGTTCGAGCTGGTTGGTGCTTGATACATCTGCCTTTCTTGTATTTTACTTTTAGGGTTTAGGGTTTCAGAGATTTCAGCTCCTTGCAGCTCAAAATATCAAAATATTTTGCTCTCTTCTCCTCTTCCGATCATTTTTATCTGTCTTCCAACTCACTGTAAACCATAGCAATTACTGCAAAAGTCGCAAAATTTACCTTTTCTCCTTCAAATTTAAAAAAAATATGTTTTTTTGGTTTGTAGCAGTGGCTATCTTCGATATATTGGAGTTCTAGCTGAATCTGAGCTCAGAACGCTTTTGATGTGCTTCAGAGACTCTCCATTACAACCATGGAAGTGAGGTCCGAGCAATCTTTCAGTATTGGGATGCAGAATTTCCCAGTGCCGACCAAACCCTCGATTTCTAGCATGCGCCTCACAGTGACTAACGATGGCACTGCTGTTTATAAGCAAGTTACTTCCGCGACGAACGCTACACCTGTCCCCACGATCTCTAGTGTTTCAGCTCCCCCTTTTCCGGTAGGAAACTCCGCCGTCTGCATTGGGAGTGATGGATCTCCCGCCCCACCTGTTGCGGCCATTCATGGCCTAAATGTGGCAACCGGTGAGCTGGTGAAGAAGAAGCGAGGGAGGCCTAGAAAGTATGCCCCTGATGGTACCATGGCCCTTGCTCTGAACCCAGTTTCTCCGACCTCCGGAACTCCACCAGGCATCGGAGGCTTCTCTCCACTTTCAATGGGACAGGGAAACATTGATCTTTCTGTTCAAGGTGATCCCATGAAGAAGATAAAGGGAAGACCTTTAGGCTCTGGAAAGAAGCAGCAGTTGCTGGCACTTGGTAATTTACTTGTTATAGCTGTTTTTATTATTGATGTGTTTGGGTTCTTAGTTTCTTTTTAATTATTTTTGCTCTGGAA
>JXCR01100665.1:1477-15766 GCA_002079205.1 Phalaenopsis hybrid cultivar | reverse complement strand
AGAAGTTAATTTGCCTATTTTAAAATGTTTTAAGAAGTTGAAGTTACAAGATTTATTGAATCCTATTTTAAATTGTTTTTAAATTCTAACAATCATAATAGATTTTTAAATCTAACAGATATTGCCAAACAGTTTCACTGGATCTAACATTTATCAAATCCTTTGTCCAACAGTTTTGAGATTTAAACCTGGATTTACAGTACTTAACAAATCCCACTAACTTAAATCTCATCTGTTGTCATACAGCTCCTTACATGCATCACACCCAATTCCTATATATTTACATAACTAACCTCTAGAATTTACTCATTACATTTATACCACCCAAATCCTTTATGTCCCAAAAAAAGATCACCATTTTTAAAAAGAGGAACACTAAAGTGGCATAGAAATAAAAACTGAAGTTTAGGGGTTAGATATGCAAATACATAGAAATTGATTGGTGCATATGTAAACATTGCATAAAAAAAAATAAAAAAAACCATAACCGAAGTACACTTCATACCATCGTCTACTTCGAGATTGAGGCTTCCCATGTAGTCTACGGATAGGGTTTCTTCTAAAACAGAAGAACAATGCAAGCAGGAATTACGAAATCCAATTTGTTGATCGAATTAGGGCTTTGCTGAATCAACTCGAGATTGACAGATGAGAATCGTAAAACGTGATTCTGACAATCAAACCACCTCAACTAAGCCCCAAGAACATAATGCGATCTTCCCTTCAACTCTCCAGCAATACCCACTTCGATCCACAAACCTCGCAGATCAAGAATTTCCAGAACCCATTTCCTCAATAAACCAACAGGAAGCTGCAACAACCTTCATGTCGAAAACAATATACATCATTACCCATCAAAACAATCTGCAATTCTTGCAAACAAAAAAAAGATCGGCCTCTCGATTTGAAGGCTTCCGCCACAATAAAACCGAATTTCTTAAAAAAAAAAGAAGAAGACGAAGGAGAAGCAGATNTTCTTGCAAAAAAAAAAAAAAAAAAAAGATCGGCATCTCGATTTGAAGGCTTCCGCCACAATAAAACAGAATTTCTTAAAAAAAAACAAGAAGAAGAAAGAGAAGCAGGTGATGATTGGGAAACCTGATAGAAGGAAAAATGCGAAAATTCCTGAAGGAAATTTTTTTGGAGGTAAAATGGTTAGGGTTTGTCGGTGGTTGAAGAGCTCGAAGATGGAGAAGATGCGGAGAAGCGCGGAATACGGAAGAGTTTGTTTGCGCTGAATTCTTGCTCAGTTCCTAACGGCCATGCCGGCTATTTATAGGTTGGCATTTACCTATATAGCACCTAATTCTTATGTATTTGCATATATATCTCTTGAATTTTACATTTATACCATTCACTTTTCTTATATCACATAAAAATATCACAGCTTTTGGAGGGCGAATATGGAGACACGAACATAAAGACACGAAATAATTTAAAAAATATATCAAGATAAATCAAAGATATGTTTTATATTTAATTAATTATTAATATAAAAAATATATTATTTTATCATTTTTTATTAAAATTATCAAAAAAAATAAATTATGCAAGAATAAATTTAACTTCACAAATTTAATTTATATTATAAAATATCATTCTTATAAAAATTATTTTTTAAAATTATATATAATATGTTTCAAAAGAATTAATCGAATTTATTATTCAACTTATCAACTAAAATTTTAAAAATTATTTAATTACAAAGAGGGAATTACTAATGCTCGACTTCAACGAATTTTGAATGCACCTTAGATGCTCTATTATGACTAAGGTTAGAAAGAGCTTCAAGAGATGA
The DNA here is from genome assembly GCA_002079205.1 of Phalaenopsis hybrid cultivar. Taxonomy (NCBI): domain Eukaryota; kingdom Viridiplantae; phylum Streptophyta; class Magnoliopsida; order Asparagales; family Orchidaceae; genus Phalaenopsis; species Phalaenopsis hybrid cultivar. Next base: position 13,968 of record JXCR01100665.1, on the reverse strand, counting down.
GACGGTTTGAAATAATTAAAGATATACGTATATTTATAATCTTATAGTTTATGTCTCATTTTATCAAAAGAGTGTTAAGCTTTTGTCGTGTCAGCGATGTCCGATACATGTCCAATTCGACGGATTTAGCAAAGAATGGGGAACTAATAATTTAATTTAGAAAAAATTGCATACAGATCGCACAAAATATTAATATTTACAAATTAAGTACCGAGTTGTGCTTTTTGAGAATTTGATTAAAATGAAAAAAAGGGCATTAGAGTTTTATCATGAATTATGATATTTGAGTGATTGACTTGTAAATAAAAAATAGCAGATGGTATGTATAATTGATCCTTTAATTTAATTAGAATAAGTGTTAATTAAAGAAGATTATTAAATTTGATACTCCACCAACAAATTTTCATCATCCTGCACGAATCTCGGTGCAATTTTTTTAAAAAAAAATATTCAAACTTTGATTAAAACTTATAGTCAAACTGATCAGCTCGATGAGACGAACCTAGTGATATGAAAGTCAATCCAATCCAAGTCAAATCAAGCCCGGATCAAGTCATTAAACCACTATTAGAGGATTTTTGGAGGTATTTGAAAGGTCAAACGGATGTCGAATCTAGCGAGTTTAGAGTCGAATCGAGTTTCTCGACAAGAAGAATCCAACGAGCTCAAGATTGCTCAATTTTGATATTGTTAAGGCACTCAAATGCTCATCAAACATCATCTGATTAAGGGAAGCTCTCCAGACCGTCCGATCAAAATAGTTTATATTTCTGCATTAATTACACTCAAAACACTATAAATAGAGTCTCACACCTCACATGAAATGAGAGGTTTAATAGAGAACTTGAGGCTTTGAGAAGGGACTCAAGTCTAAAATCATCCTCGCCATCGTCGATCGTCGTCGACCACCACCGTCGGCCACCGTTGATCGCCACCGATCACCGCTGACCTTCGTCGACCACCACCGACCATCATCGATTGTTGTTGACTACCGTTGATCACCGCCGACCTCTGTCGACCACCGCTAACTAGACGTCGTCAGTTAATCAACCACCGCTAACTAGACGTCGTCAGTCGACGTTGTAACTTGAAAAGCTAGTAACACTTTCCCGTCTGTGGGACAAACAACATCTGTAATCATGAACTTATAGTGGATTTTTACAACTTGGCCAGACCTCGTGGTTTTCCACATTTACGGGTTTTCCACGTAAAAACTTCTGATATCATCACAGCTTGATTCATTTTCATCTGAGTGTGTGTTGAATCCTCGTGCGACGCTAAGACGATAATCCATTACTTTACTGACTCGAATTTTCTTGCACGCAACAAAATTAATTAATTTTTTTTTTAAAAAAATCTAAATTAGGTAACTAAATATAACTGCATCGAAATAATTTAAGAAAAACTGATAAAAATTAGAAAATATGTTTATTTGTTTGTTTTTTTATTTTATATAATTTTATTTTTAAACAGTTTTAAAGCCATTTTTAAAATTTTACGAGCAACCCGCCTGTCTAGTTCACTTTCTTTTCGTCGTCTACCCCATCACTCCGGTGATGCCAACTAGCAATTTTATTGAGCTAAACCTCCNAGCTAAGCTTGCTTGTGATCCAGCTCGAGCTTGGCTTGATATATAGCTTGCGAGTCGAGCCTTAGGAGCAAACGAGCCAAGCTCAAACTGATGCCAATTAAGACTCGACTTGTTAGCTCATGGTAGGTCATTTTTAAAAAAATATATCTATAAAAAATATACTTGAAATTTTAAAATATTAAAAATTAAAAATTTATTTTTAAATTATTAAAAATATAAAAGAAAATGATAATTTATGAGAAAAGTGCATCCCCTGACTATTTAAAGAGACTATTTAAAGAGGGCCATTTTAGCCCCTGATCTTCAAAAAATATCAAACTAGCCCCCCATAGTCCACCCTTAAAAAAAAAATCAAAGATTCATGTTAAAGTTAATAGTGGAGGAGGGGCATTTTGGAGTTTTTATATTTTGTTAACTTTAACCATCTACATACAATGGTACATTCACATATATACCGCTCAATCATTATGTATTTACTTATCTAACAGCAAAACTTTCATTCCTTACATTTATATCACCCAAATCTTCTTTCACATCACATCAAAATTTGCATAAAAACCACACAATTTCTATGTTTTTATATATCTAACACCTAAACTTTCATATTANGAGGGCCATTTTAGCCCCTGATCTTCAAAAAATATCAAACTAGCCCCCCATAGTCCACCCTTAAAAAAAAAAATCAAAGATTCATGTTAAAGTTAATAGTGGAGGAGGGGCATTTTGGAGTTTTTATATTTTGTTAACTTTAACCATCAACATACAATGGTACATTCACATATATACCACTAAATCCTTATGTATTTACTTATCTAACAGTAGAACTTTCATTCCTTACATTTATATCACCCAAATCTTTCACATCACATCGAAATTTGCATAAAAACCACACAATTTCTATGTTTTTATATATCTAACACCTAAACTTTCATAATTCATCCAAAGTGCTATGCATTTGAATATTGAATTTTGGAGGTTAGATATGTAAATACATAAGAATTGCAAGTTATGTTTCTTCCGAACTTATTCCAAACTTAAAGGTATGCAGTAGGAGGCAATATTTAAAAAAAAAAAAACACAGAACATATAAGCTGCTACAATAACCCAAATGCCAGAGTTTATATGCAGATGGAAATACCTTGGTGGCAATAGTTGAATCATGTTGCTCTTAGGCCATTCTTTAGGTTCATTTATAGGCATGATATTGCTTTCATAAATTTTCTTATAATTTTCTATATCCCATATCTGATGCACTGCAGCACATATATGTACACAAGGTGTTTCAGTCAGCTTCCACTTCCTACAACAACATGATTTGGTCTCTAAATTCACAATGTATTGTGCATCATGCATGGAACTTATCTCGTAGTTGTTATCATCAAATTTAATACAATGTATGTTTGAGCTTCATGTTTATTTTTTCCAAAAACATCATTTATCCTTAGGCATAACTTCCCACCCCATTTCATGGCTTTTTTTTTAGCATTATTGTCATCACCATAATACTTATGGTCTCGAGCATTGAAATGATTTTGCAACATTCTAACATCAAGGATGAAAGCATTAAACAAATCACACGTATTGTTGAGTAGAGTGTCACAGTTTGGGCTAAAGTTAAAATGTGATCTTAACCACTCGTTTGGAGGATTTTCATTCAACCAGTAGAGTGTTGCAACATCTAACTGTTTTAACTCGTTCATCCTAAATGTATATTGATTAACTGTGGTTTCCCTTGCAGTTGCCCGTAATGGATTCTTCAATATTGATGTAACTGAAGTTTTGATGTAAATGTCTAACACAAAATCTATTGGTGACATCAGGCATTATATTCTCAAATGCAGGAATTAACACTTTCTACTTATCAGAAATAAAATTAAAGTTATATTGCTTTTAAAAAATATTTATAAATTTACCGAGCAAATTTAAGAACCACTCCCAACTACTTATACTCTCTGCTTCAACCACTGCCCATGTAATGAGAAATATATTAAAGTTTCCATCAAGAGTAACCGCTGCCAAAAGTTGGCACCCTTGTGATCCCTTCAAAAACAACTACCAACGCCTATTATTGGTCTACAACTTGAGAGAAAGCCTTTCTTTCATGCAGCAAAACAAATATAAAGCCTTACAAATGTTTTTTTCTACCATGCAAATTTGAATCTTTACTTGTATGCACTGCAATAATTGAATCTGGGTTGGCCTTTGCAATTTCTAAACAGTAGTCTCAAATTTTGTTAAATTGATCTTATTCTTTCATATGCGTCATTTTACAAGCCTTCTTTATGGCCTTCTTTGTTTGTTCTTCTAACAAATGTAGTTGTAAATCATAAATGATCTCTTTTATGAAAAGATTACACCAATAATTGTAGGGTTCAAAATTTTGTTATGATAATTCTATGTACAAGTGAGCTTCTATAATAATCTTATCTAATTAAGCTCGAATTCAATTAATTAATCAAACTGATACTCTAATGTACTATGATCGCACTTGGGAAAGGATGGACTTTCAGAAAATTTTAAATTAATTAAATTAGTATATTACTAATTTTTCATGCTCTCGAGATTAAAATGATGTTATTTAAATAGTTAATGAACCAAAATAATTTAAAAACTTTACAAAAAAAATAATTTTTTTTTTGAACAAAATGTAAAAATTAAACATGAATTTTATTTTTATTTTTAAAATAAAAATATAATAATGAAATATGTTTTTCATTTTTTATTTTAAAATAAGATATTGTAAAATTATCAAATATGTTTTTGTTATGTTAAAAAATACAAATATATTAAAAAAAAAACAAAAAAAAAAAACAAAGTTTATGTATGCAAATGCCCAAAAATAAATCAGCAAGCAGACAATGTGTGAAGGGGAGGGAATTAACCATAGTTAAACTGATACACTAATTCTGTTCTATGCATGCAATTAATTGAAGAGAATAATTAAAAAAAAAGTTAAAAAAGATGTTACCAAAAGCATTATTAACAATAACTGTATCGATGTGTGATCATCACATGAATACATCCGAATCAATTTGCTGCAGTTTAGGAAATAGTCGCTTCAATGTTGCGGAATAGTTTGGAGAGTTTGCCTGAAAAACAAGTATAAAAAATTGCACATCTTAGAAGAATGCAATTTCATGAAATTATTTCAATAAAACATCACTAAAACAGATATTTTTGCAAAACTATAAACATGTTACTTGTGCAAATCTATTAGAATCATTTTTTTGTGATGCATGCCTTTCCTCTTCCTTGAGTTATAGAAGCAGATATTACGTCCTGATAATATACGTGCAGATTGGTGGTATTGTGATAATATAGTTACCTATTATCTTTATTTTCCCTGCTTTCGTTCTTTTTTTAAATTACTTAATTACATGTTAAGGGAGGTGGTTCCCCTGCGGTTAGATACAGTCATACAGCCACACCCGCGTCTCTGCTATAGGAGAGCGGGGAACATCATTGTCTTTATTTTGGAATTACAGAAAATATCTTACTTCCTGTTCTTGCTACTGTTCTTCTGCTTGGTTCTTGTTCATGTTCAATCAGGTTTTGCATCAGATTGGTATCATATTCAAGTACGGCGGACTGCAACAGAACCTTGGCGCACGGCGACGATCGTAGCTGGGAGATCTTACGGGAATTGCAGGCGTGTCTCGAAATGAGGGTAGACAACCTCGCTACCAACCTAAACTTCTGTCACAGAAATGCGGCAGGGGCTTTTCAACTCCTTCGCAATGGAGGATCGACCAAAAAGAAAGCCACACCAGCGGTCTTGACAGCCACACCATTGACAGGGAAACCATTATTAGGAATTGTGGAAGACAGTCTATGCTACGACGCAGCCGAACTCTGATCATGGATCAGGGCCGTGTTGACGGAGGAAGGCTGCAGTCGCAATGGTCGCACGGATCAGAATTGGATGAAGTTGGGCTGCTCGACGAAGTTCCAACCCGCAGCCCACCAGGTAGAGATCGTCTTTACAGCAACTGCAAGGTTAAGATTGATATTCCTTACTTCAATGGCTACCTCCGTGTCAAAGAGTACTTGGATTGGGAGCAGGTCGGGCAAGCATTCTTAGAGTATATGAATGTTCATATCTAAAAATAGGTGCGCTACACCACCAGTAGATTGAAAGGAGCAGGTGCTTGGTGGCAACAAGTGACACTATCTCGTCGGAGAGAGGGAAGAAAACCCACTAAAAACGTGAACCTGCTATCTGGCAGACGGGTTTGTTCGCAGATTTATCGCAGGAGAAATTGTGACAGGTGGAGTTCGGTTGGTATTCGCAGTATTTCAGCCGAATTTTTGTGCGAACAGAAAAGGTGTTTCGTGTGAAAAATTTTCTTCACGAATCACAGAAAACTGCGAGAAAATTGTTTCAATTGATAGATCAAATTTCAAGTTTATTTGAATTTATTTGTAGTGTGTTTTATTTCAATACAAGACAAGAAAAATTCACCGCAAGATTAATTTCAAATGACAATATCTGGTACAAGATTCGAGATAATGAAGTTCAATGAAACAAAGAACTTCGGATTGTGACAAATAATGATGAAAGATTTGTTGACACAACGGAGATTTTTTAAGACATTGAGAGCTATGAAATCTGATAGTGATATTTATAAACCGTTGGGAAGTACAGTTGTAAGTGAAGTACACTTTTTTGGATCATATGAAGAAAATGCAGCAGAAAAGTTGACCAAGCAAGGTATTTTCAACAAGTTCTTGCGTTACTCGAACTTGTTGAATGTTTGCAGTTGCTAGATGGCATGGTTGTCCAACCCACTTCGGTGTAAGAAACTCCATGATGTATTTCTCCTAAGGGGTTGAATATTCGCAAGGTGGAGATTTTTCTCCTAAGGAGTTGGATATTTGCCAAGGTGAAGAATTATTAGGTATGACTCATATACCAGCAAATTTGGAATATCTTGAAATTGAGAGGTGAGTCTCCTGGAATGAAAATGTATCTCTTGGTGTGAAGAGGCGTATCTCTTAGATTAGTGAGGGGTTGGGGGGAGCAAGAGCGTCTTTGTAAATTTATTTGTGGATTTTATCTATAAATAGATATACAACTCTATGGGTATGTAACTCCTCTGAAATATTGAATTTGTCGCTTGCTCCCGAGGACGTAGGCATCTTTGCCGAACCTCGTTAAATCTATGTGTTCTTCTAGATTTACGTTGTTTCACCCTAAAAATCACAACAATTGGTGTATATCTCATAACAACGAGTATCAGAGCTTTGTTCGAATCTGAGGAAAACGATGGCTGCAGATGAAGTGAAGGTTTTAAGAATCGAGAAATTTGATTGCACAGATTTTGGTTATTGGAGAATGCAGATAGAGAATTACCTTTATGGAAAGAAACTTAATTTTTCGTTATTGAGGAAAAGACCTGAAAGGATGGATGATGTTGAACGAAATATGTTGGATCAACAAGTTCTAGGGGTTATTCGATTGACCCTATCAAGGTTCATTGCACACAAGATCATCAAGGAGAAAATGACTGCAGATCTCATGACAGTCTTATCAGGTATATATGAAAAGTCATCAGCAAATAACAAGGTGAACTTGATAAAGAAGTTATTCAACTTGAAGATGGTGGAAAGTGTTTCTGTTGCTCAATACCTGAATGATTTCAATACTATCACAAATCAATTGTCGTCTGCTGAATTTGATTTTGATAATGAGATACGTTCGTTGATATTATTGACATCGTTGTCAAATAGTTGGGAAGCCGTAAAGATGACAGATAACAGTAATTCTGCAGGTAAATCTAAACTGAAATTTAAAGATATTCGCGATTTGATTTTGGCTGAGGAGGTGCGCAGGAAAGATTCTGGCGAGATCTCGGGTTCAAGTTCAGCATTAAATGTTGATTCCAGAAGAAGATCACATGACAGAAACTCAAATAGAGGGAGATCAAAATCAAACTTTGGTCAGCAGACAACCAGTTGGAATTGTGGCAAGGTCTGATATATAAGAAGGAACTGCAGGAATCTCAAAAATATGAAAAATGATAGCGCAAATGTGGTATCTGAAGAAGTACATGATGCACTATTTTCGGCAGTTCATAGTTTTGTTGATTATGGAAGTGAAGAGGAGAGTGGATCTGGAGCACCCATTCCTATTGTTCCACAGAGAAATGATAGAAAACCACAAAGCTATAAAGAAATATTGCAAGAAAAAAGTTCGAGCAAGTGAGAGCTGACAGAACTTCCACAATGGAAGAGAGCATTACATAATAAGTGGATGTATCAAGTGAAAACTGAGCATGATGACAGTAAGATGTACAATACTAGACTTGTTGAAAAAGACTTTCAATAGAGGCAGGATATTGTCCATGCAGCGGGAGTTACAAGCAGAGACAAGAGTAATCCAGAAAATAGCTTGGAGGTGCAAAGCTATGTTGACCCTGCTGATATGTTGACTGAGGGTGTTACTCTTGAGAAACTGAAGTTGTGCACAACTTTAGTTGGTCTTCTGGAGTGAAAACAAAGGCTTTGAGTTGCAGAGGTGGAGAATAACACGTTTGAGGAAAAGGGCTACGCCGCCAGTGGAGGATATCAATTTGAGGAAGAAGTTGGAGTCTGTGTACCGATCTTCAAGTGAGAGATTTGTTGTGTGGAGTCCGGTTCAAATAAAAAAAGGATGGGGCAATACATACTCCTGCCTCTCTCTATCCCACGTTCGCCTCTTCTGATTTCGCGAAATAGAAGCCTCTCCTGTCTCTCGCAAAAAACAGAAATGCTCGGCTCCTTCAGTTCGCGGAAACAGGAAAGCCTTCGTCTCCTTCAATTTGCGGAAACAGAAAAGCCTGTCTCCTTCAATTTGCGAAAACGGGAAAGAAGATTCCCTACTTGGATTATTCTTAAGGCTTACGGAAAGCAGAAGACAGAAAAATGTGTTTTCAAATATGTTCTTTTTTAGTTGTTTTTGCGTGCTTCGCAAAAGGAAAAAGAAGATAGTGGAAGAAGAAGGTGTTCTTCTTAATTTCTTCTTATTGGCTTGTGACAGAAGAGAAATAGGTTTTTTCTCTTGTACGTATTTCTTGTTCTTCGATGTTATTGCTCTTGGGTGAATCTCGGTGTAAAAAGAGAGTGAGAAAGTGAGAGGCTTTCTCCTGTAATTGTCGTTGTGATCAAACAGTGTAAATTTCTCAATTAGTAAAATACTCTGCAACTTCGTGGATGTAAGCAATTTGTCAAATCATGTAAATCTGTGTGCTCTTTCCTAGTGTAAATTTTTTTCTCGTTCTATTTTTAATTTCGTCGTCGATCGTTTTATTTCAATATACCACAACAAAAAGTTTGGCTCATATAAAGACGTAATCATTTTTTACCTTCAGATTATAAACAAATTTTGTATGTGTAATTTCAAAGATGCGCCCAAGAAATCCACTCTGTCAGTACTTACACCGAGGAATTCCACCTTCTTAGTACCCGTAACAATCTATGTGAATCTAACCAACAAATTATGACTTGTTATATTAGAGAATTGAAGGAGGCTATATAAGACAAATTGGAGATGAATGTTGTGTGGTCGTTGTTGCAAACAATAAATTACGCCTACAAGGCCGAACTTCAATTTAGCTAAACTCCACATTCTTTTAGCCATCGAAAACCAATTGTTGAATCTTCCATAGATGGTGGTAAAGGACTCCTCAGAACAACCGGTATATCTTTGTTCCTACGCCCAATTAGGTCGCTGCAACTAGTGGGGGAGATGCTAAAGCAAGTGACAACATGGTGACTCATAAAGATAGTTTAAATTAGCGATCGAGGCCCGTGAAGTTTCAGATGTTTTCAACACGAACATCGATCAAATGAATGTCTAAATCGATTTATAGAAGAGGAAGGTGATAGTGATGACGAATTTCCCGAGCATAATCCATTCAAATAAGGTGAAGTGGAAGAAATTCCTATCGATGAAGGGGAAATCTTAAACTGCATTCTACAAAAGGTACTACTTGCACCGAGACAACCTATTAAATCCAAACGCAATGCTTTTTTTTCGGATTAGATGCACTATTAAAGGTAAAGTGTGCGAATTAATTGTCTACAGTGGGTGTACCGAGAGTGTAATATCTAAAACTATCGTAAAGGCATTCCAACTAAAAACCACCAAGCATCCAAAGCCATGCAAAATTAGTTGGATTAAAAAAAAACTTGAGGTTATGGTGATCGAAATATCCAAAGTGACACTTTATATTGGGAAGAATTTTATTGGTGAAGTTGATTACGACTTCATTGAAATGGATGTATGTCATCTGTTTTTGGGTCGACCTAGGCAATTTGCCACGGACATTTAGTATGACGGGCGACTTGCAGACACTCTTGAGTGGAATAACAAGAAAATTCGGTCGATACCTTCTACTCTTGTTCCAGCTTCTTGCACACCTAACAAATCTGCACATGTAGTTATCTCGAGTTCCCAGTGGTTGACCGATAACTCCAAATGTGGCTTATGCAATTTTCTTGGTCGAACAAAATTTGGTTCCAAATAAGGTACATCAATCCGTTCAAGCCCTCCAACAATTTTCGGACATCACACATGATGTCTTCTCAGATCAACTACCTCTTTTGTGAGCCATTCAACACCATATTGATCTAATTTTGAGATCCAATTTACTAAACCTCGCACATTACCGCATGAGTCCCAAGGAGCACCAGAAACTTCAAGAGATGGTAGAAGAATTATTTTAGAAAAATTTTATCCACAGTCGCTTGAGAACTTGAGCGGTATCGACATTGATCGTGCCCAAAAAAGATGATTCTTTGAAGAAGTGTATAGATAGTTGCGTCATCAATAAGATCACGGAAAAATTTCGTTTTTGAATGCTTCGTATGAAAGATTTATTAGATAAACTTACAAGGGCTGCCATTTTCTCCAAATTGGACTTGAAGAGTGGTACCATCAAATCCGTATTCGCTCGAGTGACGAATGGAAAACGACATTCAAAACCAGGGAAGGTCTATATGAATGGCAAGTGATACATTTTGGTTTGTGCAATGCTAAAAATACTTTCATGAGGCTAATGCATGAAATTTTGAAAAATTTTATTGGTCGGTGTTGTGTCTTCTATTTTGATCATATTCTTGTGTACAGAAAGTCGATAGATGAACACTTGGGACCTTTGAAGTCATTGTTCACCACTATTCGAGATCATACACTACTTCTGAATTTAGAGAAGCGTGAATTTGCCACAATAGAAGTTCATTTCCTAGGCTTCATCATAGGGCAAGCGGGCGTAAAGGTGAATCCTAAGAAGGATGAGCTATTCAATTGTGGCCCACAACCAAATCAATTATGGAAGTCCGTAGTTTCCATGAACTTGCCAACTTTTACAGGCGTTTCTTTAGTACTATTGTTGCAACATTAACTTATTGTCTTAAACAAAAAATATTTATTGTGGTAAGAACAACAAGAGAGCATTCTTAATTTGAAAAAACATTTAAGTTCAGCTCCTATGCTTGGTATACCATATTTTGAAAAGCCTTTCCAAGTAGAAGCTAATGCCTTGGCGGAAGGAATTGGCGCAGTTCTATCACAAGAAGGAAAGCCAATGGAGTTCTTTAGCGAAAAGTTGAGCTCGACAGCCCAAAGATAGTCTACATTTGAACAAGAACTATATGGAGTTACTCGGGCATTAAAAACCTTGGAACACTACTTATCGCATCAGGAATTCATCATATTTAGTGACCATCAACCCTTACAGTTCTTACAATCGCAAAAAAATCTCAATAGAATGAATGTATGATGGGTTTTATTCTTGTAGAAATTCAGTTTTTTTGTGGTGAAACACCATGTCGGTCACACCAATTGTGTAGCTGACGCTTTGAGTCCCCGAGCAAGCTTGTTGGTCATAGTCCAAACTAGCATCACAGGTATGAAAAGTTTGCAAGATTTATACCATGATGAAGAAGATTTCTCCCTTGCTTTAATGAATTGTAAGGAGCACTCTCCTCAAAGCAATTATTCCATTCAACAAGGTTGCCTTTTAAAGGGCAACCAATTGTGTATTCCTAACACTTCACTTCGACATTAAATTATTCAAGATTGTCACAGAGGAGGATTGACATCTCATGCAGATAGAAATTGAACTCTCAAACTTGTGCAATCTAACCTTTTGGCCCAAATTGATAAAAGAAGTGTGCAGATTCGTGGAAAAGTGCTCGGTGTGTCAATATTATAAAAGTACAAGTCAGAATATCGGACATTACATAGTCTAGAATTCATTCGGGAGGATCTTAGCATCGATTTCATTTTGGACCTACCTCGCACTAAACACGGCTCCAACTCCGTCATGGTGATTGTTGATCTTTTCTCCAAAATGGCTCATTTCGTGGCTTGTAAGAAGACATAAGATGCTTCTAACGCTGCTAGACTTTTTTTAAAGAAGTGGCGCGCATAGAAGATATCCCGCAAAACATTACATCGGATCGTGATGTCAAATTCATAAATTGTTTCTGGTGGGAATTGTGGAAGCGATTCAAGACGGAGCTCTGATTGAGCTCAACAGATCATCCTCAAATTGAAGGGCAAACGGAAGTCATCAATCGATCTTTAGAAAATATGATTTGTTTCCTGGTAGGAGCCCAACCGAAACAGTGGAAGAAATATTTGGAACAAGCATAATTTGCTTTAATTCCTTGGTTAATCGTTGCACGGGTCGCTCTCTCTTTAGTATTGTCTATATCAAAGAGCCATTTAGAGGATGTGGCCATCATTACAAAACCAAAAAGCAACAATATCAAAACTTAGGTAAACAATTTTGAATCCATGTTGCAAGAAGTTAAAGACAAACTCACAATTTCGTCACAACAATATAAACATCAAGCCGATAAGACCAGAGGCACAAAACCTTTAAGGAGGGTGAATTAGTTATGGTATGACTTC
>JXCR01100664.1:59241-72513 GCA_002079205.1 Phalaenopsis hybrid cultivar | reverse complement strand
AAAAAAATTATATTCAAAGCTAAACTAAAATATCAATTATGAATTTCATGAATTTTTAAGAGATTACGACTTCTAGGTCGTTTGTACTAGATAGCATGCTCGAGACGAGATTGGGGAAACTCGTCATAGGACTGTGTCGTTATTTCAAGTAAATGTGCTAACTTAAGAAAATTAATACTATAGATTTCCATGAGATAATATTAGATAAAATTTTATTTAGAATTTTTTGCATATTGTGGATGAATAAATATATAGAATATGTTTATAAAATTATTACTTGCAGATATTCATTTACTATGATTCATATATATGATATATGACATTCCTATGATGATTGTTTGTTTCAGAAAACCACGATTTGAAAAATTTCACAAGTAATGTATGAATGTTTGCAAGTGTAGATTATATGAAGTGATTAGATTTCTGAATCATAATATTCAGACGGATGAAACTGTAGAAACAATTGGGATCAGACAGAGATGAAAAGTATGGAATAATTGGTGCCAAAGAGACTATAATTGCTATGTTGGAAGGAACCAACTTTTATCAATAGTTAATGTAGCCTCCAGGTTGAGTGACGACCTAATGACATGACAAGGTATGAAAATAAATGAGTTCAATACAATTACAAGTGACATTTTTATGACTATCATGATTAACTATAAACTTCTTATGGATATGCCTATTATTATTTAGGAATGGATAAAATGTATGACTACTATAGCTGCTAATGTTTCCTGCACTCATGTTCTTTGTCGTTAAATGTCGGATATGAATTAAGCATTTTTATATTCATGTTTTACTATTATGCATATGATTTTTATATTCATGTTTTACTGATATGCATATGATCTACATAAGATCATGCATGTTGCTTCTTTCTGTTTATAAAATCTTATTTTAGTTTGGATTACTTCGCTGAGATTGTAGCTCAATCTAGTTGTTGACTTTAAGAAGCAACAGGGCAAATAGTCATGTCTGATGCGTTCAACTTTTACATTATTGTTTTGGAGAATGTATAGACTATTGGGTAAATATGTTATTATGTTAGATTTAAAAACTCTGTATATATGTTTTGGCGATAATATTTTTCATGCTTCCAATTATAATTGAATGAGAATGAATTATGAAATGAAATGTATTATGTAAGTTTGTGGCGATTTAGTTACAACAGCTTATTACCCAATGGGTCCTGATTATACAAGTTAGGACGAGTGCTCGTAAGAATTTAGTCTGACTAAATCGCCCACTTTGATGCACCATGGTTTACCCTAACAGGGGAGGTCAAATGTGGTGTGACATAATGTCATCACATAAACAACCAAAAAGCTCGATAGTATAATTCTCCAACAATGCCAACAATGCCACTCGAAAGGCCAACAATACCATTCTAAAGGCGAGTCTCGACAAGAATACCATTCTAAAGGCGAGTCTCGACAAGAATATCACATAATTTTTTAGATCCAGCAAGAGAGCACTATTTAATTCTTTTATGACCTTCTAAAGCAAACATGTAATTCTCCCTTTGAGCAACATAATCAAGTGGTTTTCACATATAAACTATCTCATAAAGTTGCCATAAAGGAAGGCATTACACATGTAATTGTAGCATAGTTAATTTTTTATTAATAGCTACAAGAGAGTTTAAATTAAGTTAAGTCTAACAACGAGGGAAAAAGTGTCAAAACATTCTATCAAATAGACATGTGAACCCTTTATTGACCAAATAAATCTTGTATCGATCAATTGAGTCATCCAAATGAAATTAGATGAAGCACCGAACGTAAAGCAATTGTTTTAAACCTGAAAAGTGTGAATCAAATACCATGTATTATGACTAAGAAGAACACAAATCCAAGCATCCATAATCTGTTTTCATAAAAGACTATGTATAACTTCCTAAAAAAACTAAGAAAATATATAGATGATAAGAATAAGGCAAATTTGCAAAAGGAAAAGGAAAAATGATTAAATGACATGTACGAGCGAATAGGACAAGCTGTGAATTGGTATTAACCTTTTAGCATTATAGTTGGTAAATTTAATTCAAATGACATAGTAATAGATGAATGCTTAATGAAATCTGACAATGCAGAAGTAGGTACTGTTTTGAGAGATGGTCGAGAGTGTTGATAGTAAACCATTAGTGAGGTAAAGGTAGGTATAAGAGCTTCTTGACAAAGTGGAACAGACAATGAAGGTAACTCTGAAGAAGAGAACTGAGAAAAAAGGGTGTGGTCTCATTAAGTATCCATTGCAATGTTGCATCGGGTAAGAGGATCATACCATTTCTTTCTTTTATGAGTGCAAGAATACTAGAGAAAGATAAATCAAATGGCACGATAAGAAAGCTTGGTGTGAATAAAAAAGTATGAATAAGGCAAACACAATTAAATATATGAGACATTAAAGAAAACATAGGGTCGTTGGGATAAATGAGAGAAATGGATTAAGGAATTTCGAAAAGAGTTGAAATAAAATTGATGAGATAACAAGCAATTAAGAGTTCGTTGTTCGCGAACAACTCGCGTTTGGCTCGTTAAGAAGCTCGTGTTCGATTCGTTTGTTAAGTTAACTGGTCAAACACAAACAAAGATTTGTTCGTTCATGTTCGACTCATTTTGAATTTCGAAAAGAGTTGAAATAAAATTGATGAGATAACAAGCAATTAAGAGTTCGTTGTTCGCGAACAACTCGCATTTGGCTCGTTAAGAAGCTCGTGTTTGATTCGTTTGTTAAGTTAACTGGCCAAACACAAACAAAGATTTGTTCGTCCATGTTCGGCTCATTTTGGCTGAAATACAACTCATCAATTATATATATATATTGAAAAGCCCAAATGCTGGTTTTATTAAAATAGAAAAGATACATAAATGTTGTATGAGAGGGCCCAATAGAGGCACCCTACCAATACGATATCAAGTACAATACTACCCCAACAAAAGGTTACAGATAGACTCAAAAAATTTAAAACATGCAAAAAATAAGTAGCAAGGGACGAACCAGTTTAGTCTTGCCTCTTCCTCTAGTTTTAGGAGTGGAGTCGAATAACAAACTTTGAAGTGTTGTGTCATTGTCAGAAGTAACTAAAGTATCATCCATTAAATTTTCAAGTTGGAGTGTGCCCCCAGCCTTCTTCCACCGAGAAGTGTAAACATGTCATTCTCCATCTGAAGACTGACGCATGTGATCCTCGGTCTGATTAGATATTAGAACCGCAGTAGAAAGAAATGCAGTCGTTGTCACAATGATAGGTTCCAGTGTATGTGAAGTGTGAATTGTCACATCTGCACCTGATGCTTCCTAAATAGGAGATGTGGGGCTATCCCGACTTTTGGTCCGAACCTCTGCACCTGATGCTTTCTGAATAGAAGTTGCGGGGTCATCCTGACTTTCGGTCCGAACAATATCCCTTAAAGTATGATTCGAAGAAGGGTTCTCAGGGGCTGTGGTTATTTACTCCTCGGGTTGGTTGTCATCAGGTTTGCTGAAAACAACATGTTACTGCTTTTGACTACTGGTTCTCAATTGTGGGTGCAATCTGAAACATTTTTCTTGTAGATGTCTTAACATCGTACAGTGTTTGTAGTGGTGAGGTTTTTGTTCTATCATGATTTTCTCTCAATAACCATTGTGAGCAGAACCAAGCCAGACTTCTTCTACATCTGGTAGTGTAATATCATTTTCATTCAAAATCCTTGCAATAGAAGGTCTTGAGAAATGAATTGTAGGTGTGTCTACCTGCAAAATTTTTCCAATGATGGCTTCATCGTCCTCATTCTCACTCTGCTAGGGTTCGCCTATGGCGAACCCTGCTTTTTCTGATTCACTGCACCTTCGTCGAACAAGAACTGTTTCGTCTTTCATCCTTTTCATCTTCATCATCAGTTTTAGCCGTTGCGTCGTAGTGGCTCTTGTTCATCGCCCCAATTCAGCGGCTCGCTCGAGAAGTCGTAGGGCTCGAGGGCGTCTCAGTTGCCTCTCACAGTTCTTCGGCTTTCAGTAGTGAGGTTTTTGTTCCATAATGAATTTTTGTCAATAACCATTATGACCAGAGTCAAGTCAGACTTCTTCTACATCTGGTAGTGTAAAATCACTTTCAATCAAAATCCTTGCAATAGGTCTTGAGAAGTGATTGTAGGTGTGTCTACCTGAAAGGTTTTATAAATATGGCTTCATTGTTCTCGTTCTCGTTCTCGCTCTGCTATGGTTCGCCTATAGCGAACCCTAGTTTTTCTGCGTCACTGCACTTTCGTCGAACAAGCACTGTTTCGTCTTTCGTCCTGTTCATCTTCGTTGTCGCGTCGCAGCGGCTCTTGTTCGTCGCCCTGATTCAGCGGCTCTTGAGAAGTCGGGCTCGGGGGCATCTCAGTTGCCTCTTGCAGTTCTTCAGCTTTTGAAGGACGTTTGGGTTGGGGCTTCTGCGGCTCGTCGTCGTCCCAAGAAGTCATCGGGCTCTGGGGCTTCTTAGCTGCAGCTAACTGGCTCTTTTCGTCTGCAGTTTACAGAGGAGCTTTCCTCCATCCCACTCCTTGCTCCCTGTTCTGGTTTCGTAATTTGCTCTCTACTTTCTTCACTATTCTTAACGCCTCACCTCCATCTATTGGGGATGGCTTTGAACAGATCATATGTTGTAGCCCTTGCGGGTGCCCAAGCCTCAGGTACACCTAAATCGTAATATTTTACTCCTTCGTTTGAGTGGTAGGAGGACATCAAGAAACCTGGTAGGAAGAATGAGAAGTCTATTATCTTTTTTACTGAAGATGAAGGTATTCAACATGCTTCATCCAGTCGTTTGAATTTGGTCGGGAAATTTTTGTATGGTCGTCCCAAAATGGAGCTAACTCGTAAGGAATTTGAGCTTATGCACCTTGTTGGGGAGTAGAAAATTGGACTTTTATGTAATAGACACATTCATTCAACTTAATAATGAAGAAGATTACACGCGCTTATTTGCTAGAAGGATAATCTGGATTGATAGTAAAACAATGAAGATTCTAAAATGGTTTGTGGATTTCGACCCACAGACGGAACCACCAATCATTCTGGTTTGGATTTGACTCTCTGGTCTGAAATTTCATTATTTCACTAAAAAAGCTTTGTACTCTATTGTCAAAGTTTATGGTAAGTCACTCAAAACGGACATTCCTACTTTTAATATTTCTCGCTCATTTGAAGCTAGAGTACTTATTGAAAGAGATGTCACTTCATCCGCTTTTGAGGAAATTTTGTTAGGCACACAACACCGTGGATATTGGCAAAAGGTAGTGACTGAGCGTTTCTTTTTTATTGTTCAAACTGTCGTATGTTCGGTCACTCCAGTTCTCAATGCCACCATCTACACCCCCAACTCAGACCAAAAAAGCAAAGTGCTCCGCTAGAGGCAGAGAATTCATCTCCTCCTGATCAGCTCCAAGCTATTGACACTATTGATCATCAAAAGGATACCCCTGAAGACATCACTATCCTCGCAGGCAATATGCCAACCATTCAGTCTCCACACAATGTTGTAGCTCCCTCGTCTTTGGAATCTCCTATCATGGGGGCGAGGGAGATTCTTCAGACCACACCCACCCTAGAACTTATCACTGATATTACAGGTGGAAATACTTTTACTACTTCACTACCGCCTCATCAGGTCGAGCAAAATGTTAATGTTACCCAGGCTCATGGGGATGATGATGTGCCAAAGCCTACACTTGTCCGACCACCTTTGGAACAATCCATTGATCAGATGAGTCAATCCTCGGAAGAGGAATGACAGGTCTACACATCCAGGAGAAAGAATAATGGAGACCTACTTAAGCTCAGGAATCTGATGGACGATACTTTGGTTACTTTGGGTAATGATACGAAACTTACCAATTTGTTAGTTGTCTCCCTTACGAGAACTAGAGGCAGAGGGAGGGCTAAAGTGGGACGTCCCTAATACTTTTGTGTCTGTTGGTGGCTTTTTGAATTTTTATCTTTTTGTATTTTTGTTTTATTTGGATTTGTGTGTTGTATTGTATGAGTTGGGCCTTCTTTTAGGCCCTCTCATATAATCTATATGTATCTTTTCTTTTTAATATATTAGCCCTTCGACATTTTTTAATATATATATATTTGAAAACTAAAAAAGTCTAATATATTAAATAGAAAGAAAGATACAAATACAATTTGTGGGAGGATCCAAGCATGGCACCCTGCTCACACAAAAACCACAAATGGTTCCAAAACTAGAAAAAAACAGAAAAATATATTAGATACTTAAATAAAAAACCTATCAGTGTTGAAATACATAGTATCAGGTGGCTAGAGAGTGACCCAATTTGATCTTGCCTCTGCCTCTAGTTCTAGGGAAGAGCAAACTAATAAGCTGGTAAGATGATTCCCATTGTCAGTAGTAACCAATGTATCATCCAATATTTTCCCGAGCTGATGGAGCANATAAAAAACCTAACAGTGTTGAAATACATAGTATCAGGTGGCTAGAGAGCGACCCAATTTGATCTTGCCTCTACCTCTAGTTCTTGGGAGGAGCAAGCTAATAAACTGGTAAGATGATTCTCATTGTCAGTAGTAACAAATATATCATCCAATATGTTCCCGAGCTAGAGTCGGCCTCCATTCTTCTTCTTCCTCCTGGAATAGACATGTCATTCCTCTTCCGAAGAATCAGTTTGATGGGGTGGTAGAGCTAAAGCAGAAGGAATACCAACCGTAATATCCACAATAGGTTCTAGTATATGTGAAANCTAGAGTCGGCCTCCATTCTTCTTCTTCCTCCTGGAATAGACATGTCATTCCTCTTCCGAAGAATCAGTTTGTGGGGTGGTAGAGCTGAAGCAGAAGGAATACCAACCGTAGTATCTACAATAGGTTCTAGTATATGTAAAGTATGAGTTGCCTCTACACCGGATACTTCCTAAAGAAGTGGAGCTACGAGACTCTCCTGATAATCAGTCTGAACATTATCATTT
The DNA here is from genome assembly GCA_002079205.1 of Phalaenopsis hybrid cultivar. Taxonomy (NCBI): domain Eukaryota; kingdom Viridiplantae; phylum Streptophyta; class Magnoliopsida; order Asparagales; family Orchidaceae; genus Phalaenopsis; species Phalaenopsis hybrid cultivar. Next base: position 65,551 of record JXCR01100664.1, on the reverse strand, counting down.
GTAGGTAATAGTCCATCGATATTGTTTTCTATGAGGTTTAAAGGTGTCAGCATCACATCACTGCAGTAACAGTAACAGCAGTTTCATAGGGGGTCCTCAGAGGCAACAGACACCTCATGTCTGGTAGTATACTCCTCAGGTGGAACTAAAATGTCCAGAGCAGTGGGGTTAAGCCCATCCTTATTCACTTGAACCTTAGATTTCAAATTTGGATGAAACTTGTGACATTTATCAAGGACATGACCAAACATCTTACAGTGGATACAATATAAGGGTTTATACTCCATGATGATTTGTTGTCAATAACTATTATGGGTTGTGTCCAGCCAGACTTAGTAACATCAGGTAAAGTAATATCCCTTTTCACAAATATTCTTGCTGCTGAGGGTCTGGTTAGGTTGAAAGTAGACAGATCTAGTTTCAAAAGATCCCCAATGATGACCCCAATAAAGTAGAAAACTTCATGGTGAAAAAAATGCAGCTTGAGACCAAGTAAATATCTTGATGAGTACTAATTTTAAAAAATTTAATTGACTACAAGGCTACAAACATTTATAATCAATTCAAATTATTAATTATAAAAGTAGAATAAAAATATAGTAAATTATATTTAAATAATATTTTAATATAAACAATAAGAGCTAAATCTTGCCTCAACTCTTAACATCATATGGTTGTGTGATTAGAGTTGTCAAAATGAGTCTTTGTTCGCAAACAGCTCGTGTTCAGCTNAAAGTAGAATAAAAATATAGTAAATTATATTTAAATAATATTTTAATATAAACAATAAGAGCTAAATCTTGCTTCAACCCTTAACATCCTATGGTTGTGTGATTAGAGTTGTCAAAATGAGTCTTTGTTCGCAAACAGCTCGTGTTCAGCCCGCTAAACAAACAAGTCGAACACGAGTACACTTTTTGTGTTTGAAATATAAACGAGCCGAACACGAACAATGATATCTTTTAATGAGTCGAGCACGAGCTGAGCCAGGCCTCGCTCGTGTTCGACTCGCTAAATAAACAAGTTGAACACTAGTACGTGTTTGAAATATAAACGAGTCGAACATGAACAGTGATATTTTTTAATGAGTCGAGCACGAGCTGTTGGAATAAAGAAAACCAANCTTTTTGTGTTTGAAATATAAACGAGCCGAACACGAACAATGATATCTTTTAATGAGTCGAGCACGAGCTGAACCAGGCCTCGCTCATGTTCGACTCGCTAAATAAACAAGTCGAACACTAGTACGTGTTTGAAATATAAACGAGCCGAGCATGAACAGTGATATTTTTTAATGAGTCGAGCACGAGCTGAGCCCGGGCTCGCTCGTGTGCAACTCGTTTACACCCCTAATTAAAACTGCATCCCTACAGTATTAACAAGGAGCATTCACATAAAACATTAGATCTAGTTAGCATCATGTATATTGTGATTTTTAGTTTATCAACACTATTAGGTTGAGAGGTATGGAGATAAAAAATTTAAGAAGTTTGATAAATAATATCACATTTGTCAAAACAAAACTTTGAAACTAAGATTGTATAGATTTTAGATCATTATTAGTTCATAAAATTTAGATTAATATAGAAGATTGGAATTTAATTTCTCTTCAAAAAGTTGAAAATTACACAAAAAAACATTAACTACCATTTGAGCAAGCATATAGAATAATCATCAATAAGGTGGCAAAATCTCAGAATCCTAAATAAGTAAAAACTAGGCAAGACTCTAAATGTCTAAGTAGACTAACTCAAAAGAAATATTCCAATAACTAGTAGTAAAATGAAGAACATGTAATAATATTTACCTAATTCATCAGCTGGACAATCAAACTTGAAGAGAGATGAGGAGATTAAAACATAATCTTCAAGAATATTAGGTGGAGGATGGTTCAAACAATAGTGTCATTGATAAACGCCATCATTTGCCAAGTAGTAGACTCTGCCAACTTCAACAAGTCTACGAATCATCTTCCTCAAGCTAAGCTCTTGACAACATAATGAGAGTGATGAAAGCTTATTGAACAGTTGGGAACTTAAAAGATAGGGCATAATAGGTTTATGAAAAATTAAAGGATTTATAAAATGTTTGAAGATGTAGAGCGATGAAAATACATAAAAAGCACCTATCATATAAGAAGAGGCATCCGAGTCTAAAACTCATAATTTGCCAATACAGATGGCTACAATAGAACCAAAGGGATAGATGGTATTAGAAATTGTGAAAGTTGTCTAAGAATGCTAAAGCGAAAAAGACGGTCTTTCTAAAACAGTACTGAATCCAAAGGAAGCATTAGGACAAAGAAGGGTTGGACTGATTCTTAAGCACCATGAGTAATGAACGTAACTATTTTTTAAGCATCTTTCAAGTGAAGATTGGTGCGAATACGATAAAAGTAAAGGAAAAAGTACTACAGCCACAGCTACAACTTCCAATAGTACAACCACCATCTCCACAACTCCTATCACCCTTACAGATAGCAGCCAAGACCGACTTATCAAAAGTAGTGAGAAGTGTGAGCTCGGCGATATAAAAAATCTAAGAGAGAGAGGTCACAATGTTAGGAATCATGGAGTATGTCATTAATTGAAATTGCACAACTTGTAAACCATGATACAAACCAATAAGAAATTTGGTAACCAAAATAATTATTTGTTCTACTTTCGGCAAAACAATCAAGTCAATACTAAGGGATGGTGTTTTGAGTAACTCATCTCATTTGCCTCTCAAAGTGTTATAGTATTCTTAAGTTCGAATATCATTTTGTAAGAAAAAAAAATGTCTGTGTAAAAAGCATAAATACGAGGAACATTGGTTTTCTAATATCTGATGGAATAAAGAAAACCAGCATCTTCTTGTTTGGGTCTTGAAATATGCAATTTAAGCAGCTAAAAGTTAAAGACACTTGATCAACTAAGAATGAATGCTTGTCATTTAGAAAACTTACTGATGTCACTACTATCTAACACAAAAGCATCAAAGTAATAAAGTCTGTCGTGGAGCCAACAAACAAAAGGACCTTGATTACTGTGGACAATTAGCATCATTAAATTTGATAGTAGAACCAATGATTTAGGATGTTTTTGAGTCAGTGAAAAGAAAAAAGAGATAAAAATCAAAATATCACTCAAATTAATAAGAGGAGATGCAAGAAGTGAACTTTCTCTAAGTGTTGAGCGACCGTCGGAATGGTTAACGATCAGAATGGTTAACGATCAGTTGTAGCAAAAGGTGACAAGCAGGGCAGACGTTGAACAGTGATACAGAGATAGCGAGCATAGTTTTAAGAGATAGTAAGTGCAGGAGTATAGAATCCTAAGCAACTGCAAAACAAGCACATATTAAACTGCATGAGCGAAAGATTGATATGGGTCAGTAATCAGAGGATGGTAGTGAACACAGATTTGGACTTGTTAGTGAGCACTGTGTGGAGCATGTGATCAAGAAGTAGGAACACGTAAGGGTGTAGTGCGGATTTGAATCAAGATGTTTGGAGGGGCGACGAAATAAACTATCCCTAGCTCTAATCATATGCTGAGAACAATAAAAAATTATCTTGTTCACTAAAAACCCTCCCTATTTATATTAGTTGAATAAGTTCAATGATCTAAGATACACCAAAATAAGCATACACCGCCACCTAAAAATAGAGTATTATCCTGTTGTAACATTTCTCTATATTTAACAGCATTCAATTCAAAAATTGCATCACAGATGATGTCTAAATTTTTCAAGGTTTAAAAAATAGAAAATATTTTGAGAAAAAAAAAACTAATAGCAAACCATATTCCAAGACATATCTCACCCCTCAACATTAACGAGAGCCAAATTGTCTATGGTAGCAAATGCTTTGACAACAGACTCCAAGGCCGTTCCTTCACCATTTTCTTTCCCCCGTTGCTGGCATATCATTGTCCCAGGTGAAGATAGATTGAATATATTCCTAATTACAATTGGAATGTTATACTTCATCACTGGAATAATCGTGCGCGGATGCAACACATTTGCTCCAAAGTATGACTGCAAATAAAGTTTATGTTAAAAAGTGTAGAAATAACAAAAGTGGGAATACTGTGAAGGTTACCATTTCCCAGGCCTCCTGGTAGGACAAAGTTCTCAATATGACAGCCTCGCTAACTGCAAAAAGAATTAATTTCTCAGTAATAACATTCAATACCTTAAGACTATTCACAATCAAAATATCATCACCGACCATGTTCCACATCTAGTTGATGTATTTTGAAAATTATACAAAAATTTACATGCAAACCAAATAAGTTTTATGAATTACATATCTAGCACCTAAAATTTGATATTTGCAATTATGATACTTTGATCTCATTAACTCATAAATTTAAAGGAATAATTTATTTTTAAAAGATTAGTAAATGGGGTATTTTTTATATGATGTTAAAATTTTGAGTAGTATACATATAAATAAGAAAGTATAGATATGTAAATACATAAGAATTGTGTGGTATGCATATAAATGCCCCAAAATTATATTAGAATTGAAAATTACGAATGTACTACAAGAAAATCACCATCACTATATAAAGTGTAAACTACAGCAGAAAGCTGGACCTTTTCTAGGATCAGCACTGAAAACACCATCAACATCAGTCCAAATGGTTACTTGGCGAGCCCTTACTAGAGAACCAAGTATGGCTGCAGAGAAGTCACTACCATCCCTTTTCAAAGTTGTGGGAATGTTTTGAGGCGTACTGGCAATAAATCCAGTAGCAATTATGATATCAGGCCGTTGTTCAGCAAACCACTTTTCAAGTCTTTTTTCAGATTCAGCATAGTTAGGATCCACTTGATTAGAACCGTTAGGCTCCACAATGAGAACATCTCGTGTGTCCATCCAACAGCACAGCCTACCATTCTGCATCACCGAAACAAAACATATCAGAACAATTTTAATTGAAAAAAAAAAAAAAACATNAATATAAACAAAGAACAAAAGTTGGGGATCAAGTCATAAATTTTCTTCATCTGATAGGGATTAAATATGTTTAGCAAATATCAACTTCACATTGTTTGAATCAAAAGAATCACAAAAATGATGTTCCAAGTAGGGTTGTAAACAAGCTGAGCTTGAGAGAGCTCAAGCTAGTTAAAAAACGTTCTGTATGTTTGTTCAATAGGAAGGTCTCTTATTTAGAATAGGAGAAAGACTGCAGTCTAAGTAAATGATAACATCAACTCACTTGCACAAGTTGGAGCAGATGAAGCAGTTAGCTCCAACTTGAAGCACATTTTTTAAAGCTGAAGAGCACACAAAGAATCAATGAATATATTACTAGAGAGATGAAGAGCAACAAGCATCTTTGATAACACAACATCTAGAACAAAGTGAACCAACTTAATGTGTTTGGTTCTTTCAGGGATAATTGGACTAATGACAATTTAAATAGCCCCACAAATCTCACAATGTGTAGGCATTTAGCCTAACCCACACATCTCGCGAACACCTCCTCTTTCACTCAGTTGATTTCATCGATGCCATGCAGTTGAGTGAGTCGGTCGCTAAAAGATATTAAGCGCATGCTACTATCAATAGTATTGAGAGAGTTTTTTTTTTTTTCAAACATTCTTCCGCACATGTCATTAGTATTTTAAAATCCCACAATAGTGAGCTTGTTCTAGCTTCCTTCTTTGTCGTTGAGGATTTCAAAAACTTACGCGAGAGTTGCTAGGGACACATGAGCTACTGCGATTCGGGAGATCAAGGGCAAGGGATCTAGACCAAGGAACAAGAGCGAGCAAGAGAGGATAGAGGCGTGCCAATGTTGGTGAAAATTTTGATTAGATTTTATTAATTATATCTGGTTCACATCATGGACCAGAGACGAGCTACGAAACTTGTGGACATGAACGGCATTTGGGGGATTTCAACAAAATATAACAATTTATATATATATATATATAAAGGATTGGTTGGAGGGCAGACCCCCCAAACCAATCCTCATGTGCTAATTCAAAACCCGTCAAATTGGGGAATCTAATCCAACCGTAAATATAACAAATAATAATAAAATTGCTTCTTCGTTTTGGAGCATTCGAAAATTCACCTGTAAATTTTTAGTGTCCTCACATCTGCTGATGCATTCCATCACCTTTTTCGTAAGTAAATTGCATGTTTCGACTTGGCGCTTAATGGAGCAATATGAGTATCTTTCCTCTCTAATTGTGACATTTTGGATGTGTCAGTCTAACAATTTCCATGAAATGAGTAACATTTTCATGAATTTGATTTGTGTTATAAGTTTTGGTTGAACTTGCATGACATCTTGTCCATTGTTTG
>JXCR01100664.1:24953-58761 GCA_002079205.1 Phalaenopsis hybrid cultivar | reverse complement strand
TTACATTGCAATAACTAACAGTCCAGCAAGCATAATGAAGCAAGATGACTCGAAGTTAGAACTTTTTAATGAAATCATTATGATGTGTAAGATGAATACATGTAAAAGAAATTGATGGCTCGCATTTCACGAACCACTAAATAATTCCATGAGTTANAATGAAGCAAGATGACTCGAAGTTAGAACTTTTTAATGAAATCATTATGATGTGTAAGATGAATACATGTAAGAGAAATTGATGGCTCACATTTCACGAACCACTAAATAATTCCATGAGTTGCTTGAAATATAAATAAAAAATTCTTAAATTAAAATACAATTGATAAAGAAATGATCTATATAATCTGAGAAATTAAAAAAAGATTTAGAAACATGAAGTTTCGCAAGTAATTAAAGTTTTGTTTCCACAAATTGATTTTTAATGTGCCAAAATTTGAATAAAAACAAAAATACTAACAAATTAATATCAAATTATGTTAATTAAATATAAACAAAGAACAAAAGTTGGGGATCAAGTCATAAATTTTCTTCATCTGATAGGGATTAAAATATGTTTAGCAAATATCAACTTCACATTGTTTGAATCAAAAGAATCACAAAAATGATGTTCCAAGTAGGGTTGTAAACAAGCTGAGCTTCAGAGAGCTCAAGCTAGTTAAAAAACGTTTTGTATGTTTGTTCAATAGGAAGGTCTCTTATTTAGAATAGGAGAAAGACTGCAGTCTAAGTAAATGATAACATCAACTCACTTGCACAAGTTGGAGCAGATGAAGCAGTTAGCTCCAACTTGAAGCACATTTTTTAAAGCTGAAGAGCACACAAAGAATCAATGAATATATTACTAGAGAGATGAAGAGCAACAAGCATCTTTGATAACACAACAACTAGAACAAAGTGAACCAACTTAATGTGTTTGGTTCTTTCAGGGAATATTGGACTAATGACAATTTAAATAGCCCCACAAATCTCACAATGTGTAGTCATTTAGCCTAACCCCACACATCTCACGAACACCTCTTCTCTTTCACTCACAGTTGATTTCATCGATGCCATGCAGTTGAGTGAGTCGGTGGCTAAAAGATATTAAGCGCATGCTACTATCAATAGTTTCGAGAGAGTATTTTTTTTTTCAAACATTCTTCCGCAAATGTCATTAGTATTTTAAAATCCCACAATAGTGAGCTTGTTCTAGCTTCCTTCTTTGTCGTTGAGGATTTCAAAAACTTACGCGAGAGTGGCTAGGGACACATGAGCTACTGCGATTCAAGAGATCAAGGGCAAGGGATCTAGACCAACGAACAAGAGCGAGCAAGAGAGGATAGAGGCGTGCCAATGTTGGTGAAAATTTTGATTAGATTTTATTAATTATATCTGGTTCACATCAAGGACCAGAGACGACCTACGAAACTTGTGGACATGAACGGCATTTGGGGGATTTCAACAAAATATAACAATTTATATATATATATATATAAAGGATTGGTTGGAGGGCAGACCCCCCAAACCAATCCTCATGTGCTAATTCAAAACCCGTCAAATTGGGGAATCTAATCCAACCGTAAATATAACAAATAATAATAAAATTGCTTCTTCGTTTTGGAGCATTCGAAAATTCACCTGTAAATTTTTAGTGTCCTCACATCTGCTGATGCATTCCATCACCTTTTTCGTAAGTAAATTGCATGTTTCGACTTGGCGCTTAATGGAGCAATATGAGTATCTTTCCTCTCTAATTGTGACATTTTGGATGTGTCAGTCTAACAATTTCCATGAAATGAGTAACATTTTCATGAATTTGATTTGTGTTATAAGTTTTGGTTGAACTTGCATGACATCTTGTCCATTGTTTGGCATTTTCGTCAGACGGGTATTTGACAATGCAGGAGGTCGCATTTTGGATATTTCAAAGGTTTAGACAAGTTGGCAAAGTCTGTTTCATGAAAAAAGCGACAAATTGATGATTTTGATTTATGTGAGATATTTTTAAACTCAATATGTATGAAATCATGTCCAAAATACATCACCTTCACTGTGTGGCAATCCAGAAATATCAGCGTCTTTTCTAGATTCTTTTTACGTGACGTCGATACAATCAACCTTGCAAATATGCAATGTGAATAGTTGAGTGGGGAATCTAGCATAGCAAACCCAACTCATGTGATAATATGTTTGTTATTTGTCATTTGCCATGTTTGATCACAATTGATGTGGAATAGCTATGAAGGTCAACATGCTTCTTTCACAGAAACATTTCCAGAGCATAGGCATCATTCACATTGAAAGAACATGAAAACAACATTTTAATATATAAACATGAGTGAAAAATTTATAACCGCTGCTCAGCACCAAATTTCAATCGAAGGAAATAAGAAATAATTTGACCAATCAAAATAACATGGAAAAGGCCGACCCAATATGGAAAAGATTGCAACAAATGCCTAATTAAATTTGAAGCATGCAATAATTCAAAATTAAATTTACAAGGAAAGCCAAGTGGGTTACAGGTGTGAAGAATGCTTGATCATATCCAATTCATCAACTTAAGAAAAATAGATTAGGAGTTCAAACCTATGTATATCGCACGAAGCATTGCTTTGAGGTTGCTGATATCATTATGCAACAGAGACTGGAACCTTTCCAGGTCATCAGCATCAAGAAGCTCCGTTGCTGTTGACAAGTGCTTTCCAAAAATATCATCAAGAGCTGAAACATATGAGTCATCTCTAGACTGCGCTTTGTATACAAGATTATACATCATATCCGTAACCTTTGACATTGCAGAGACAATTACCAACTTTCTTTCAGATAAATCTTGCAGAATAATATCTGCAACATTTTGAATTCTTTTCGAAGTTCCCATGCACGTTCCACCAAATTTATGAACAGACCACATATCACCTTTGGGAACTTTAGATATTTCAGCGGTCTGATGAAGAGAAACATCTGTTGAAAAGTAGGGAAAAAAATGAAATATGAAACAAAAACAGGTCATAAACCTAATAAATTCTCCCAAAACCTAATGCATTAACCTAATAAATTCTCCCAAAACCTAATGCAATAACATGAAAAAGGTTTATAGTCTTCATATTTAAAATACATCTGATGTCAAGAAAGAAAGATTAAGTAAAAGATCTCGCTACTTAAATGAAACTAATAGATAACCCGCATATGCAAAAATACAGAAAGATGAGAATACAAGGGAGACGAATTTTAAGAAGACAAGGGTCAGCTTTAGAGCTTACTGTGCATTTGTTCTAGAATTTGACTAGTAAATATAACATTGTTTAAAATTAAAATCCGATAGAAATTCTCTTGTAAACAATAGATAGATCTTCAAAAAAACTTAGCCAGCAATAGTAATAAAATTAAAAAAGAAAAATGAAAAACCAAGGTAAGTAGATCTTTCTATATTTCAATTATTTCGTCCAAACTAGTCCCCAAAAGGCACTCCGCATCATAAAAATGAATCAGCGATATTGAACTATGCAAAACTAAACAATGTTCAAGGGGGTATAAAGACCATTAATAAAATGCTAAATTATCAATGCAACTTGGTTTTTCTTATTAGTGAAACGTTCAATCAACACACAATTCATTTCTCTCATGCACAACACAAAGAATTATGTGGGCTCGCTTAGTTAATTATTGCATCTACAGCACGTTATAATTTTCATGTTGAGGCCATTTTGAAAAACCTGGTTATTTGATGCGGGAGCTCCCCGCGGACTTTCCGCGATCCAGGATTGCAAAATCCTGCAGAAACACGAAATCCTGCAATTCCACAAGTGGAACGACAACCTGAAGGGCTGTAGCAGGATTTTTGCCTCCTTTTGTTGCTGCAACGCCCTTGTGGGCCTCTTTTTAATATTATTTCAATTAGAATTAGATTTCTTTTGTTTGGGAACAATTTATATATCGTTATTTTCTGGTTTACAGATTTTTCGTTATGCCTCTTATTTCTATCTTAATGAGTGTTGTACCCTCTTCCTTTTGCAAATGGTGTGTATGTAGCTTGTTCCGGAATAGGTGGTGAACCTCCTTGCTATCTGTATCCCATCATTTTGGAGTTCTCTCTATACTTTTCAGTCTGGACAGCCGCCGAGTGGCTCATATCCCCTTTCAAACATCGTCAAACTGACATATTATCATTCATTTACTATTTCACAACCACCTCCCTACTAGATCCCTTTCTAAACATTTTCTAAGAGGCCTAAAACGATGTCATATGATATCAGAGCCCATAAACTCTGAGTCTTCCTTCACTCCCAAGCCGAAATTTCAAATAAACTAAACTAATACAATACATCCATAAAAAAATTATCCCCACATCATCATCTTAGCCTTAACCCCAAACCACCCTTTTCCTCTTAGCCAAAATTCTAATTAGAAATACGTGACACCATGCCACCAAAAAAAAACTCTTAATAAGGTGTTCAGAAGCATGTAGTGGGAAAAGCCTTAAATTGCAGTAGAGACTCACTGATTTTGAAAGAAGATAACATGGGAAAGTAACCCAAAACAACAACAGTGACCACCAAGATGAACAAGAAGAAGGAAAACCCTTGCCATAAGGAAGCTTCGTGTGACATAAAGTCGACGCCGCGTCGATTTGACATTGAATATAAGAAGAGAGTGTCGGTCAACTCTTTTATTTTTGAAAATTATAAATAATTTTGAAATTTAATTTAATATAAGAGGTATATAGTTTGAGTTTTGAAATTAGTATGTTTTAATTATGAAAAAAAAATGGGACCAAATGAATCTCATTCGTCTACTAGTTTGTATAATAGTGTCCAATACCGCGAATACGACACCTTCTCGAAAGATAAGCGTATATCTCGGCGATGGACCCAATCCTGCAAACTAAGAGATTCGTGACATATGTTTGGTCTGCGAACCTTTTATGTGTGACCGATAAGTTTTTTTATCTAATACAAAGATTAAATAGGATTTATTTTACCTGGGTTCTAAGTTCCCTATACAGTCAAGCCCCTATAGTTAATTACATTCCAAATGACTGGAGTCACTTGAGAAAACTCTCGATAATGATCAGAGGTACTAATCTTAAAGATTTCAAGGTTTAGGTTTTCTTAGTAGGACGTGAAAAAGAAGTGGGAGTGACTCAAATATGAACAGTTATTTTCAGGAGTCCAAATGAAGAAAATGGTAGAGGATGTTAAAGATCCCAAGGAGAAACCTCAGTGACTTCTTAAACTATCAAAATGTGTGGTTGAGTTTTGGAGACGATGTTATTTAAGTGTTCAATCCTCACAATTTTATTATTTAGGACTTACATTTGCATAATATTCAATTATGCAAATAGCCCACAGAGAAGAGGGTTTACGTCGTGTCACACGACAACCTCAAAACCTAAGGCAAATTAGGACTTGCGCTACACAACATGATTGTATAGGACCTGAAGAGGGTGTAAGGATTTACGTCGCGCTGGACGAGCTACCTTGAAATTCTATGAATTGTTATTTAGACTAAGGAGAGGGAGATTGTTGAAGAAGATCCTCTTGTTGCTCGATCCAAGCTCCTCGACGTGCTGCCCACAAAGTTAGTTCCAAGTTACTCGTCGAAGTAGCATTCCTAAAGTCTAAGGTTCAAAAGGTTTTATTATGTGTTTCAACGTTTTGGTTTTGTTGTCGTTAGGGGGGTTAAAGTTGATTAGAGCGACACTGGTTAGAATCTCACGGTTCCCTCGTTCTGATATCACTATTTTCTTTTGAATTTACTTAACTTAAAAAAATTGTGAAACTCATTTAAATCGGGGAGATCTCGTTAGCAACTGTAAGTTACCTCCTCTGAGGGACTCGTAAATTCAAAAGGACGCGTTATGTTTTTTTTTTTAAATGTTGTTTAATTTTTTAAAATTATTTTGTTTTGAAAATGTGAATTTTGAAAAATGATTTTTTTTAGAGATCTCACCGACGCGAAGTTTGATGTCATCCCTTTCGTTTGTTCCTAGGATAGCTCTACGACCATTTAACGCTTCAACCACGTCCGAATTTACCTCGCAAAGTAATACCGAGAGGTTAAAATGAGAATTACGTTCAACTAAAGATTACACATATAAATGTGTAAATGCACGTAATGAAAAGTACATCAATAGTCAAGTGTATTGAATATGTACGCCAATGCATTCACATATTTTTGCATATCAAAACCCAATTTCAGTGAAATGCAATTAAAAGGACTTTGCATACACATCACTCAATCCCTACATATTTACAAACCCATCAACCAAATCTCGAGTAAGAGAGACGAAGCGGGCGAATGCGGTGCTTCTCTGTGAAGAAAGATCGGCAGAGAGGGAGAGCGACGGGCTTCGGTGCAGGTTTCTGCCGAGAGGAAGGAGGCCCAATCGAACAGAAAGAAGAGAAGGGGCGAACGGAGCTCCGATGCAAAGGAAAGTCGTGTTGGATCGAGCGATCGAGACTCGGTGCCAAGGAGAGGAGCCGAATCTCATCGTGAGAGGAAGATGGAGTCAAATTCTCAAAAGGCAGGAGTTGAATGTCGGGGAGGAGTCAAATGCCTCGAATGTGAAGCCAGTTGAATTGTATAGCCGAGGTGAACGTTACACGAGATTAGGTGGGGAATTAAACAAATTTCATTCATGCAGCCCGTTTAATTAGAAAATTTTTAATGCCTGATTTCATCAGTTAAGGTGAAATTAAATAATTTCTTATTTAAAATTTGAAATTCAAAATTTAAAATTCAAAATCGTTTAAGTCTTGTTCAACCCGAGTTTAGCCCAAATCGAATCCGAGTTGAACCTGGGTTGAGCCCAAGCCCGTGCCCCACTAATCAAAAAAATCTGCATCGATTTTCGTATTAATTGCTCGCACGCGAAACCATAATAATATTAGTGTCCCTTCTAGCTAAAGTTGACGTTCCGAACGTGCTAACGTGGTCCGTTTCGTCCTTCGGGTCGTCTGGACAAGTTCGTCGGCGGTCATGTCAAAAAAGGTCTTGACAGGTTATTTTGAAAATTGACTTCAGCTTAAAAATTGATGCAATATGTGAATTGTGGTGTTCTCATTGTCGAGTCATGGAATGTTTACCTATGACCATTTGATCCTGTAGGAACTCATTTTCGGGCCCTCTACTTGTTAGTCCTTAGCTCTTGCAACTAAGAATTGAGTGTTTGGGACTACTCATGCGAGGCCTGCACAAAAATGAGTCAATAAGTGGCTCGAAGTTCTATGGGAGGTGGGCTTCATTACTAGTCTGCTAGGATGATCAACAACGAACTCCTAAGGCTAGATTATGTGTTCTGGGAGTAGGAGACTAAGACCTCACTAAAACTAAGGTCAACAGAGAGAGGGTGAATTTGGAGTATAATTGAATTTACTGGATTTTGACAATCGCAAGAACCAAGACATGTTAATTAAGTGGCTCCAGACAATAGAATGGGTCTTTGAGCACGAGAGTGTTCCGCTTGACAGAAAGATAAAACTAGTCACTATTAAATTAAAGAATATTATTTTCTTGTGGTGGGAGAACCAAAAACACCTTCAACAACGGGAAGGGAAAAATAAGAACAAGAGATGGTTTAAGATAAAAAGAAAAAATACAAAGTAAAACTCTTTCCCCACATTACCAACTGCGTATGTTCATAAAACGTCACAATCTACGCCAAAAAAGAATCTTTTGTAGAGGATTACANTCGCTACTTAAATGAAACTAATAGATAACCCGCATATGCAAAAATACAGAAAGATGAGAATACAAGGGAGACGAATTTTAAGAAGACAAGGGTCAGCTTTAGAGCTTACTGTGCATTTGTTCTNTCGCTACTTAAATGAAACTAATAGATAACCCGCATATGCAAAAATACAGAAAGATGAGAATACAAGGGAGACAAATTTTAAGAAGACAAGGGTCAGCTTTAGAGCTTACTGTGCATTTGTTCAAGAATTTGACTAGTAAATATAACATTGTTTAAAATTAAAATCCGATAGAAATTCTCTTGTAAACAATAGATAGATCTTCAAAAAAACTTAGCCAGCAATAGTAATAAAATTAAAAAAGAAAAATGAAAAACAAAGGTAAGTAGATCTTTCTATATTTCAATTATTTCANCAATAGTAATAAAATTAAAAAAGAAAAATGAAAAACCAAGGTAAGTAGATCTTTCTATATTTCAATTATTTCGTCCAAACTAGTCCCCAAAAGGCACTCCGCATCATAAAAATGAATCAGCGATATTGAACTATGCAAAACTAAACAATGTTCAAGGGGGTATAAAGACCATTAATAAAATGCTAAATTATCAATGCAACTTGGTTTTTCTTATTAGTGAAACGTTCAATCATCAACACACGATTCATTTCTCTCATGCACAACCCAAAGAACTATGTTGGCTCGCTTAGTTAATTATTGCATCTACAGCACGTTATAATTTTCATGTTGAGGCCATTTTGAAAAACCTGGTTATTTGATGCGGGAGCTCCCCGTGGACTTTCTGCGATCCAGGATTGCAAAATCCTGCAGAAACACGAAATCCTGCAATTCCACAAGTGGAACGACAACCTGAAGGGCTGTAGCAGGATTTTTGCCTCCTTTTGTTGCTGCAACGCCCTTGTGGGCCTCTTTTTAATATTATTTCAATTAGAATTAGATTTCTTTTGTTTGGGAACAATTTATATATCTTTATTTTCTGGTTTACAGATTTTTCGTTATGCCTCTTATTTCTATCTTAATGAGTGTTGTACCCTCTTCCTTTTGCAAATGGTCTGTATGTAGCTTGTTCAGGAATAGGTGGTGAACCTCCTCGCTATATANTTTACAGATTTTTCGTTATGCCTCTTATTTCTATCTTAATGAGTGTTGTACCCTCTTCCTTTTGCAAATGGTGTGTATGTAGCTTGTTCCGGAATAGGTGGTGAACCTCCTTGCTATCTGTATCCCATCATTTTGGAGTTCTCTCTATACTTTTCAGTCTGGACAGCCGCCGAGTGGCTCATATCCCCTTTCAAACATCGTCAAACTGACATATTATCATTCATTTACTATTTCACAACCACCTCCCTACTAGATCCCTTTCTAAACATTTTCTAAGAGGCCTAAAACGATGTCATATGATATCAGAGCCCATAAACTCTGANTTTCAAACATCGTCAAACTGACATATTATCATTCATTTACTATTTCACAACCACCTCCCTACTAGATCCCTTCTAAACATTTTCTAAGAGGCCTAAAACGATGTCATATGATATCAGAGCCCATAAACTCTATGTCTTCCTTCACTCCCAAGCCGAAATTTCAAATAAACTAAACTAATACAATACATCCATAAAAAAATTATCCCCACATCATCATCTTAGCCTTAACCCCAAACCACCCTTTTCCTCTTAGCCAAAATTCTAATTAGAAAAACGTGAAACCATGCCACCAAAAAAAAAAAACTCTTAATAAGGTGTTCAGAAGCATGTAGTGGGAAAAGCCTTAAATTGCAGTAGAGACTCACTGATTTTGAAAGAAGATAACATGGGAAAGTAACCCAAAACAACAACAGTGACCACCAAGATGAACAAGAAGAAGGAAAACCCTTGCCATAAGGAAGCTTCGTGTGACATAAAGTCGACGCCGCGTCGATTTGACATTGAATATAAGAAGAGAGTGTCGGTCAACTCTTTTATTTTTGAAAATTANTATCCCCACATCATCATCTTAGCCTTAACCCCAAACCACCCTTTTCCTCTTAGCCAAAATTCTAATTAGAAATACGTGACACCATGCCACCAAAAAAAAACTCTTAATAAGGTGTTCAGAAGCATGTAGTGGGAAAAGCCTTAAATTGCAGTAGAGACTCACTGATTTTGAAAGAAGATAACATGGGAAGTAACCCAAAACAACAACAGTGACCACCAAGATGAACAAGAAGGAAAACCCTTGCCATAAGGAAGCTTCGAGTGACATAAAGTCGATGCCGCGTCGATTTGACATTGAATATAAGAAGAGAATGTCGGTCAACTCTTTTATTTTTGAAAATTGTAAATAATTTTGAAATTTAATTTAATATAAGAGGTATATAGTTTGAGTTTTGAAATTAGTATGTTTTAATTATGAAAAAAAAATGGGACCAAATGAATCTCATTCGTCTAATAGTTCGCATAATCGTGTCCAATACCGCGAATACGACACCTTCTCGAAAGATAAGCGTATATCTCGGCGATAGACCCAATCCTGCAAACTAAGAGATTCGTGACATATGTTTGGTCTGCGAACCTTTTATGTGTGACCGATAAGTTTTCTTATCTAATACAAAGATTAAATAAGATTTATTTTACCTGTCTAAGTTCCCTATAGAGTCGAGCCCCTATAGTTAATTACATTCCAAATGACTTGGGTCACTTGAGAAAACTCTAGATAATGATCAGAGGTACTAATCTTAAAGATTCAAGGTTTAGGTTTTCTTGGTATGACGTGAAAAAGAAGTGGGAGTGACTCAAATATGAACAGTTATTTTCAAGAGTCCAAATGAAGAAAATGGTAGAGGATGTTAAAGATCCTGAGGAGAAACCTCAGTGACTTCTTAAACTATCAAAATGTGTGGTTGAGTTTTGAAGACGATGTTATTTAAGTGTTCAATCCTCACAATTTTATTATTTAGGACTTACATTTGCATAATATTCAATTATACAAATAGCCTACAGAGAAGAGGGTTTACGTCGTGTCACACGACAACCTCGAAACCTAAGGCGAATTAGGACTTGCGCTACACAACATGATTGTATAGGACCTGAAGAGGGTGTAAGGATTTACGTCGCGCTGGACGAGCTACCTTGAAATCCTATGAGTTGTTATTTAGACTAAGGAGAGAGAGACTGTTGAAGAAGATCCTCTTGTTGCTCGATCCAAGCTCCTCGACGTGCTGCCCACAAAGTTAGTTCCAAGTTACTCGTCGAAGTAGCATTCCTAAAGTCTAAGTTTCAAAAGGTTTTATTATGTGTTTCAAGGTTTTGGTTTTGTTGTCATTAGGGGGGTTAAAGTTGATTAGAGCGACACTGGTTAGAATCTCACGGTTCTCTCGTTCTGATATCACTATTTTCTTTTGAATTTACTTAGCTTAAACAAATTGTGAAACTCATTTAAACCGGGGAGATCTCGTTAGCAACTGTAGGTTACCTCCTTTGAGGGACTCATAAATTCAAAAGGACGCGTTATGCTTTTTTTTATTTAAATGTTGTTTAATTTTTTAAAATTATTTTGTTTTGAAAATGTGAATTTTGAAAAATGATTTTTTTTAAAGATCTCACCGACGCGAAGTTTGATGTCGTCCCTTTCATTTGTTCCTAGGATAGCTCTACGACCATTTAACGCTTCAACCACGTCCGAATTTACCTCGCAAAGTAATACCGAGAGGTTAAAATGAGAATTACGTTCAACTAAAGATTACACATATAAATGTGTAAATGCACGTAATGAAAAGTACATCAATAGTCAAGTGTATTGAATATGTACGCCAATGCATTCACATATTTTTGCATATCAAAACCCAATTTCAGTGAAATGCAATTAAAAGGACTTTGCATGCACATCACTCAATCCCTACATATTTACAAACCCATCAACCAAATCGCGAGTGAGAGAGACGAAGCGGGCGAATGTGGTGCTTCTCTGTGAAGAAAGATCAGCAGAGAGGGAGAGCGACGGGCTTCGGTGCAGGTTTCTGCCGAGAGGAAGGAGGCCCAATCGAACGGAAAGAAGAGAAGAAGGAGCGAACGGAGCTCCGATGCAGAGGAAAGTCGTGCTGGATCGAGCGATCGAGACTCGGTGCCAAGGAGAGGAGTCGAATCTCGTCGTGAGAGGAAGATGGAGTCAAATTCTCAAAAGGCAGAGGGAGTTGAATGTCGGGGAGGAGTCAAATGCCTCGAAGGTGAAGCCAGTTGAATTGTATAGCCAAAGTGAACGTTACACGAGATTAGGCGGGGAATTAAACAAATTTCATTCATGCAGCCCGTTTAATTAGAAAATTTTTAATGCCTGATTTCATCAGTTAAGGTGAAATTAAATAATTTCTTATTTAAAATTTGAAATTCAAAATTTAAAATTCAAAATCGTTTAAGCCTTGTTCAACCTGAGTTTAGCCCGAATCGAATCCGAGTTGAACCTGGGTTGAGCCCAAGCCCGTGCCCCACTAATCAAAAAATCTGCATCAATTTTCGTATTAATTGCTCGCACGCGAAACCATAATAATATGAGTGTCCCTTCTAGCTAAAGTTGACGTTGCGAACGCGCTGACGTTGTCCGTTTCGTCCTTCGGGTCGTCTGAACAAGTTCGCCGGCGGTCATGTCAAAAAAGGTCGTGACAGGTTATTTTCAAAATTGACTTCAGCTTAAAAATCGATGCAATATGTGAATTGTGGTGTTCTCATTATCGAGTCATGGAATGTTTACCTATGACCGTCCCTCTACATGTTAGTCCTTAGCTCTTGCAACTAAGAATTGAGTGTTTGGGACTACTAATGCGAGGCCTGCACAAAAATGAGTCAATAAGTGGCTCGAAGTTCTATGGGAGGTGGGCTTCATTACTAGTCTGCTAGGATGATCAACAACGAACTCCTAAGGCTAGATTATGTGTTCTGGGAGTAGGAGACTAAGACCTCACTAAAACTAAGGTCAACAGAGAGAGGGTGAATTTGGAGTATAATTGAATTTACTGGATTTTGACAATCGCAAGAACCAAGACATGTTCATTAAGTGGCTCCAGACAATGGAATGGGTCTTTGAGCACGAGAGTGTTCCGCTTGACAGAAAGATAAAACTAGTCATTATTAAATTAAAGAATATTGTTTTCTTGTGGTGGGAGAACCAAAAACACATTCAACAACGGGAAGGGAAAAATAAGATCAAGAGATGGTTTAAGATAAAAAGAAAAAATACAAAGTAAAACTCTTTCCCCACATTACCAACTGTGTATGTTCAAAAAACGTCGCAATGTACGCCAAAAAAGAATCTTTTGTAGAGGATTACGCAATTGAATTTAATCAAACATGCTGAAAAATAAGTTACTGGAACCATAAGAGCACAAAATATCAAGATATCTTGGAGGACTGAAGTTATCTATCGGTAATGTGGTGTGGTTGTTATATTGGTCCTTACTCGATGTACAACCCCTAGCATTGAAAGTAAAAAAGCAACAAAATCATCAGTGGCCACCTATCTTACAGACAGAGTTTAACCCCAGTATCAGGTACAGAGAAAACACTCATTGAAGCACCCAAACTGACCCCGCCTGAGGAAAAACTCATCTAGAGTGGAGAAAGGAGAACACTATCAGCACACCCAAATTCGTCTTAGCTACAAAATGCTTCAACTTACATGATTTTAAACACAGTGCATCTGATTGCCTAGATAAAAGTGTGATCGCTTTTACTGAACATAGAATAATTGAAGAAAAGGACAATGACAAAAAAAAGAGAATGTCAGAGACGAGTATATGCTTCCGTCCAATGAGGGAGAGACGAAAGTTATTCGATGGATTCCCAAACTAAGCCCACGAGAGAGCAACATTGGCTCCGCCACAATATTCTTTATATTCATTGCACCATGAAGGAAAAAGTGTGCAGTTTTATCATTGACACATGAGATTGCGAGAATTTGGCACCTACTCAAATGTTCAAAAAGTTAAATCTGGCCAAATACAAGCGCAACAAACCTTATTTTGTCTTGGTTGAAGAAAGAAAATAAGATCATAATTGATAAGATATATCTCGCAGAGTTTTTTATTAGAGAAAAATCCACGAGAAGGTTGGTGCGGCGTGGCACCTATAGATGTTTGTCATGTCATATTAAGTCATCCTTGGCAATATGATCATTACACAAATCATGATAACTACAAAAAAATATTATTTCACCAAAGATAGAAAACACATTATAGTCTTGCATTTAAAAGAGTTTGACGTAACAGACGTTCATATAATGATGTTGTGTCATGAATATTTTTTTGCAAGCCTTGAGAGAAGCACCAATGGGACTAGAATTGGTTTTAATACCAGACCCTTGACGGCTACCCTGCTAAGAGGATTTCAAGATCTTTAAATAAACAATTTACCCACTTAGTTGTCACTGCAGAGGGAGATCCAACATTTCATCACTTCAGATTAAGGCGAAATATTTTTAAGCTATTTCTAGAAAGCTCTATGGGATAATGGAGGTACTAAGTTCTAGTCCAATTCAGTAGCACGATCCCACATAGAAAGTCAAATAGGAGTGGTGAACTGCTATTACTGAACATAGAATAATTGAAGAAAAGGACAATGATNGTTTAACCCCAGTATCAGGTACAGAGAAAACACTCATTGAAGCACCCAAACTGACCCCGCCTGAGGAAAAACCCATCTAGAGTGGAGAAAGGAGAACAATATCAGCACACCCAAATCCGTCTTAGCTACAAAATGCTTCAACTTACATGATTTTAAACACAGTGCATCTGATTGCCTAGATGAAAGTGTGATCGCTTNCAATGTACGCCAAAAAAGAATCTTTTGTAGAGGATTACGCAATTGAATTTAATCAAACATGCTGAAAAATAAGTTACTGGAACCATAAGAGCACAAAATATCAAGATATCTTGGAGGACTGAAGTTATCTATCGGTAATGTGGTGTGGTTGTTATATTGGTCCTTACTCGATGTACAACCCCTAGCATTGAAAGTAAAAAAGCAACAAAATCATCAGTGGCCACCTATCTTACAGACAGAGTTTAACCCCAGTATCAGGTACAGAGAAAACACTCATTGAAGCACCCAAACTGACCCCGCCTGAGGAAAAACTCATCTAGAGTGGAGAAAGGAGAACACTATCAGCACACCCAAATTCGTCTTAGCTACAAAATGCTTCAACTTACATGATTTTAAACACAGTGCATCTGATTGCCTAGATAAAAGTGTGATCGCTTTTACTGAACATAGAATAATTGAAGAAAAGGACAATGACAAAAAAAGAGAATGTCAGAGACGAGTATATGCTTCCGTCCAATGAGGGAGAGACGAAAGTTATTCGATGGATTCCCAAACTAAGCCCACGAGAGAGCAACATTGGCTCCGCCACAATATTCTTTATATTCATTGCACCATGAAGGAAAAAGTGTGCAGATTTATCATTGACACATGAGATTGCGAGAATTTGGCACCTACTCAAATTTTCAAAAAGTTAAATCTAGCCAAATACAAGCGCAACAAACTTTATTTTATCTTGGTTGAAGAAAGAAAATAAGATCATAATTGATAAGAGATATCTCGCAGAGTTTTTTATTAGAGAAAAATCCACGAGAAAGTTGGTGCGGCGTGGTACCTATAGATGTTTGTCATGTCATATTAAGTCATCATTGGCAATATGTTCATTACACAAATCATGATAACTACAAAAAAACATTCTTTCACCAAAGATAGAAAACACATTTTACTCTTGCATTTAAAAGAGTTTGACGTAACAGACGTTCATATAATGATGTTGTGTCATGAACTATCTTTTTGCAAGCCTTGAGAGAAGCACCAATGGGACTAGAATTGGTTTTAATACCAGACCCTTGACGGCTACCCTGCTAAGAGGATTTCAAGATCTTTAAATAAACAGTTTACCTACTTAGTTGTCACTGCAGAGGGAGATCCAACATTTCATCACTTCAAATTAAGGCAAAATATTTTTAAGCTATTTCTAGAAAGCTCTATGGGATAATGGAGGTACTAAGTTCTAATCCAATTCAGTAGCACGATCCCACAGAAGGTCAAATAGGAGTGGTGAACTGCTATTACTGAACATAGAATAATTGAAGAAAAGGACAATGACAAAAAAAAGAGAATGTCAGAGACGAGTATATGCTTCCGTCCAATGAGGGAGAGACGAAAGTTATTCGATGGATTCCCAAACTAAGCCCACGAGAGAGCAACATTGGCTCCGCCACAATATTCTTTATATTCATTGCACCATGAAGGAAAAAGTGTGCAGTCTTATCATTGACACATGAGATTTTGAGAATTTGGCACCTACTCAAATGTTCAAAAAGTTAAATCTGGCCAAATACAAGCGCAACAAACCTTATTCTGGCTTGGTTGAAGAAAGAAAATAAGATCATAATTGATAAGAGAAATCTCGTAGAGTTTTTTATTAGAGAAAAATCCACGAGCAAGTTGGTGCGGCGTGGTACCTATAGATGTTTGTCATGTCATATTAAGTCATCCTTGGCAATATGATCATTACACAAATCATGATAACTACAAAAAAACATTATTTCACCAAAGATAGAAAACACATTATACATTTGCATTTAAAAGAGTTTGATGTAACAGACGTTCATATAATGATGTTGTGTCATGAACTATCTTTTTGCAAGCCTTGAGAGAAGCACCAATGGGACTAGAATTGGTTTTAACACCAAACCCTTGACGGCTACCCTACTAAGAGGATTTCAAGATCTTTAAATAAACAGTTTACCTACTTAGTTGTCACTGCAGAGGGAGATCCAACATGTCATCACTTCAGATTAAGGCGAAATATTTTTAAGCTATTTCTAGAAAGCTCTATGGGATAATAGAGGTACTAAGTTCTAGTCCAATTCAGTAGCACGATCCCACAGAAGGTCAAATAGGAGTGGTGAACTGCTATTACTGAACATAGAATAATTGAAGAAAAGGACAATGACAAAAAAAAAGAGAATGTCAGAGACGAGTATATGCATCCGTCCAATGAGGGAGAGACAAAAGTTATTCGATGGATTCCCAAACTAAGCACACGAGAGAGCAACATTGGCTCCGCCACAATATTCTTTATATTCATTGCACCATGAAGGAAAAAGTGTGCATTTGTATCATTGACACATGAGATTGCGAGAATTTGGCACCTACTCAAATGTTCAAAAAGTTAAATCTGGCCAAATACAAGCGCAACAAACCTTATTCTGTCTTGGTTGAAGAAATAAAATAAGATCATAATTGATAAGAGAAATCTCGCAGAGTTTTTTATTAGAGAAAAATCCACGAGCAAGTTGGTGCGGCGTGGTACCTATAGATGTTTGTCATGTCATATTAAGTCATCCTTGGCAATATGATCATTACACAAATCATGATAACTACAAAAAAACATTCTTTCACCAAAGATAGAAAACACATTATACTCTTGCATTTAAAAGAGTTTGACCTAATAAACGTTCATATAATGATGTTGTGTCATGAACTATCTTTTGCAAGCCTTGAGAGAAGCACCAATGGGACTAGAATTGGTTTTAATACCAGAACCTTGACGGCTACCCTACTAAGAGGATGTCAAGATCTTTAAATAAACAGTTTACCTACTTAGTTGTCACTGCAGAGGGAGATCCAACATGTCATCACTTCAGATTAAGGCGAAATATTTTTAAGCTATTTCTAGAAAGCTCTATGGAATAATGGAGGTGCTAAGTTCTAGTCCAATTCAGTAGCACCGTCCCACATAGAAGGTCAAATAGGAGTGTGGTGAACTGCTATTTTGAAAATCTTTATAGATATTTTGTGGGAAGAAAAAAAAAACATCAGACAATAAAATTCAAGTGTTTCCTGAAAAGAAGAAGTCTCTTCTGGCGGAGAATGATGTCTTCACAAACTTTCCACGATCCAGCATCATAGAATCCTACGAGATTACGGGATCCTGCGATCCTGCAAGCGAGACAAGAACGCTTGAAGAGTTGTAGCTAAATTTTTCCCACCAATTGTTGTCGTCAACCCCTTGTGAACCTCTTTTTTAATTATATTTTAATTAAAATTAAGTTTAGTTTGCTTGCGAACTATGCATATATTGTTATTGTTTGGTTTGGCAGACTTTTGATTTTGTTTTAAGTATTTTAGATATTCACATCTCTAATTTTTGCCCTAAGGAGTGTTATATCATCTTTCTTTAACAAGTAGACTGTATATATCTTATTCAGAAATAGGTTGTGAACCTCTTCGCTGTTCTTACCTCATCATTTTGGGGGTTCTTTTAATTGTTTCCATTCTGAACAGTCGTCAAACTACTACTATCGCCTTTCAAATGTCGTCAACCTTGCATGCTATCATTCCCTTGCTATTCCATAACCACCTCATTACCNTGCATGAGCGGGCTCAAATAGGCACCCAACTCACACGATACAACACACAAAAAAGTAAAACCAAAAAAAAAAAATGTACGTGACTCAATTTAGTTTTGCCTGTCTCAGTTCTCGAAAGGGAACCAGCTAACAAATTGGTGAGGTGTGTGTCATTACCCGAAGTAACCAAAATATCATCCATTAGATTCCTTAGCTCAAGTAAATCTTCATTCTTCTTCTTCCTCCTGGAAGTGTAAACCTGTCATTTCTCATCCGAAGATTGTTGCTCATTCGGATGAGGTGATAGAGCCGTAGTATAAGTATTGCCAACAGTTGTACCCAAAATAGATTCTAAAGTATGCGAAGTATGAGTTGTCACCTCTACACCTGATACTTCCTCAAGATGGGGAGTTGTAAGGTTCTCCTGATGATCAGTCTAAACACTATCCTTTGTAGGTGAGGATCCTTCAGTATTGTTTTCAATAGAGTTTGAAAATATAGGTCGTCCAGCAGTGCAATCTGGCATCACATCAATCGCAAAAATAGTATTGTCAGGGGGGTCCGCATGGGCAATTAAATCAGACACCAAATCCTGTCCTATGGTAATTTTCTCTCTATGTGGAACAAATATGTCTAGAGCAATGGGTTAGACCCATCCTTATTCACTTGATCTTTAGATTTCAAATTAGGATGGAGCTTTGTCGGCACTATTTTGGTTGATGAGTTGCCCTTAAGAAGCTGTCGGTCACCAGAATTAAAATCTCGTCGCCCGCTTCGGAAGAACATTTTAATTTACATATAGATTTAAGTTTAGAAAAATATAAAATCAAACTGACCCCATATTTTTCATAGCTTAAATGAAAGAGCGTTGTACCTCAAACCATGTATCTATCTCGAAGGATAAACACAAGACTTGAAGATGAGACTGATCAAATAAACTAAGAAATATATGACGTTGGTTTGGTCTGCGAAACCATTTTATTTGCCGACAATTTCCTCTATTTAATATGAAGAATTAAATAGGTTTTATATTAAGCTGGGTTCGGACAAACTTCTTATAAAGGCAAACCCCTATAGTTAATTATATTTTAGATAACCGAAGTCACCTAAAAAAACTCTCAATAAAAATCAGGAAATATTGTCTTCAAGGAACTCAAAAGGATAGGACTTTTCAACGATATCGGACAAAGAGGTGTGAAAAGGGAATGGTTCAAATTTGGAACATTTTGTTGTAGAGTCCAAAGTAGAAAGAATTAGCGAATGTCACAGATCCGGCGGAGAACCTCGATGACTTTCCAAGCTATCATATGATTTAGCTTCAGTTTTGATGAGAAATTATTTAAATGTTTCATCCTGCCCATTTAATTTTTTTAAGACTTACATTTGTGTGAAACGATCACACAAATAACCTGGAAGATGTGAGGATTTAGGTCGTGACGAACGATAACCTTGGAATCCTAAGATGATTTAGGGCTTAGATTGTACAACAGAGCTGTACAAAGGCCTAAAGATGAGTTAAGGATTTATGTTGCACTAGGCAGACAATCTCAAAATCCTATCGCTTGTTATTTAATTCTAAGAAAGGAAATGATTTAGCTGGGGAAGACATGTTTTGTTGTTGAAGATGGTTGTGCTGCCCATCATGCTAGCTTCAAACTCCTTATCGTGACGAGTTCGAGTTTTCTAGGGTGTCAAGTTATGATGTCAAATCAAGTAGTCATATGGTTAAGTTCTTTAAATTTTATAGGGCATGTTAAAGTTGATTAGAGCGGCATGTTAAAGTTGATTAGAGCGACACCGGTTAGGATTCTACGGTTCCCTCGTTCAGGCACCACTATTTTCTATTGGATTCACTTAGTCCAAATGAATTTACTAAACAGCTTAATGAGTTTCATAATTTCATTTAGACCGTGGGAAGCCTCGTTAGCAACGGTATGTCATCTCCTCCGAGGGATTCCCGATCATCCAAGACTGTGGGAAGCCTCGTTAGCAACCGTAGGTTACCTCCTCTGAGGGATTCTCGATCATCAGATAGAGACGTCTTAATTTAGTTGCAATTGTAGTTTTGTGTGATGTTTGTGATTAAATTTTGAGCTGTTTTATATTTAAATTTAGTTGAAGTTGTGGTTTTGTGTGATGTTTGTGATTAAATTTTAAGTTGTTTTATATTTCGAATTTAGTTGTAGTTGTTGTTTTGTGTGATGTTTGTGATTAAATTTTGAGTTGTCTTATATTTTAAATGTTGTGAAGGAGATTTTTATCTTAATTGATTTTAATTTCGTTTTGATTTTGGTTATGTGGCTATCCTAACAGTTTTAATTTTCATGTAGGATGACATTGTTGTTTAGCATGCAAGTTTGTGTAAGCATAAAAAGTACAGTATGAAAGTACAAGAAAGACGGCGATGTACGTACCTGGCGAGTCTTCTTGTTCCAACACTTGAAATTTAAAAATGCATATGAGAGCAGCTTATATGAAGCAGGAAAATAAAGTTTTGGTGATCTGCCCAACCATAGGTCATATCTTGGTGGGTCCCTATTGGTTTGATTGAGGACAACTTTTGTTAAGCAAAACATATTAAGTTTAATAGACTTCTGAGATATCCAACAGGTCTAGAGGAAGAAGCAGGTTCATGCTTCCCTCTCACTATCTAGTGAAAAGCTTCGAGCTCATTTAAACTTATTATGTTACTTAATAATTCATCCTATAAATATCTTTAATGCTCGATGAACACTGATGTTTCAATTATCCTTAAGAATAAGGTAATTATCATTTGTCATTTAATTCGGAAATTATGTGGGTGAAGTTCCTTAAAGGGGGCAAGTTAGCGTTATTGAAACACTTAGCCGATTTGAGTTCTAATTTGGGCTTAAGGTGTTCAAAGGTGTTTTACTTTATATTCATTTTTCTAATTCTTATTTAATCAAATTTGATTTTAGCTTAAGTCACTACTAAGCCCTTTAGACCTAGGTAGATGTCTTGGTTATTTTGAAAGAAGTTGAATTTTTAAGTGATAATAATTATTTATTTTCATGTCATTTGAACATCAAGTAGGGGTATTAAATTAGTGAGTTATGAACTTCTAAAGTCATACCCCTAAGTCTAGGATCATTTAATTTAATAGACTTCCAAATTTTAATAATTTAAGGAATTACAAATTTATTCTTTAATGATGGAAGGAGTGGGGTTGGTTTCTACCAATTAATCTCCTTGTGTTTCAATCATCCAAATAAACTAGTTAAAATCAATGATTACTCTTCCCTTCTTGAATTATGACTAAATGTTAATTAAAGCTAAATTTTCAAAATTACACTTTTGCCCCTAAAGCTGTATTACTTCATAATTTGTCAAATTCAATTTTTTATCCCACCTCACCCATGAGTCAATTAAGACATCAGAGGAGAATGTGATTTTTCAAAATTTAATTTAATTTACGTATTTATTTTAATGCAAAAATAGGTTTTTTCAAAGAAAATTTGATAACTTGACCAAGGCAAAGCCTAATCCCTTGAAATTTTTACTAAAGGTAGACTTGTACCAGAGAAGNTGCATGAGCGGGCTCAAATAGGCACCCAACTCACACGATACAACACACAAAAAAGTAAAACCAAAAAAAAAATTATACGTATAAGATCAATCGAGATGACTCAATTTAGTTTTGCCTCTGTCTCAGTTCTCGAAAGGGAACCAGCTAACAAATTGGTGAGGTGTGTCATTGCCCGAAGTAACCAAAGTATCATCCATTAGATTCCTTAGCTCAAGTAAATCTTCATTCTTCTTCTTCCTCCTGGAAGTGTAAACCTGTCATTTCTCATCAGAAGAATGTTGCTCATTCGGATGAGGTGGTAGAGCCGTAGTATAAGTATTGCCAACAGTTGTACCCAAAATAGATTCTAGTGTATGTGAAGTATGAGTTGTCACCTCTACACCTGATACCTCCTGAAGATGGGGAGTTGTAAGGTTCTCCTGATGATCAGTCCGAACACTATCCTTTGTAAGTGAGGATCCTTCAGTATTGTTTTCAATAGAGTTTGAAAATGTAGGTCGTCCAACAGTGCAATCTGGCATCACATCAATCGCAAAAATAGTATTGTCAGGGGGGTCCGCATGGGCAATTAAATCAGACACCAAATCCTGTCCTATGGTAATTTTCTCTCTACGTGGAACAAATATGTCTAGAGCAATGGGTTAGACCCATCTTTATTCACTTGATCTTTAGATTTCAAATTAGGATGGAGCTTTGTAGGCACTATTTTGGTTGATGAGTTGCCCTTAAGAAGCTGTCAGTCACCGGAATTAAAACCTCATCGCCCGCTTCGGAAGAACATTTTAATTTACATATAAATTTAAGTTTAGAAAAATATGAAATCAAACTGTCCCCATATTTTTCATAGCTTAAATGAAAGAGCGTTGTACATCAAACCATGTATCTATCTCGAAGGATAAACACAAGACTTGAAGATGAGACTGATCAAATAAACTAAGAAATATATGACGTTGGTTTGGTCTGCGAAACTATTTTATTTACCGACAATTTCATCTATTTAATATGAAGAATTAAATAGGATTTATATTAAGCTGGTTTCGGACAAGCTTCCTATAAAGGCAATCTCCTATAGTTAATTATATTTTAGATAACGGAAGTCACCTAAAAAAACTCTCAATAAAAATCAGGAAATATTGTCTTCAAGGAACTCAAAAGGACAGGACTTTTCAACGATATCGGACAAAGAGGTGTGAAAAGAGATTGGTTCAAATTTGGAACATTTTGTTGTAGTCCAAAGTAGAAAGAATTAGGGGATATCACAGATCCGGGGGAGAGCCTCAGTGACTTCCCAAGCTATCATATGATTTGGCTTCAGTTTTGAGGAGAAATTATTTAAATGTTTCATCCTGCCCCTTTTATTTTTTTAAGACTTACATTTGTGTGAAACAATCACACAAATAGCCTGGAAGATGTGAGGATTTAGGTCGTGACGAACAATAACCTCGGAATCCTAAGATGATTTAAGGCTTAGATTGTATAACAGAGTTGTACAAAGGCCTAAAGATGAGTTGAGGATTTATGTTGCACTAGGTAGACAATCTCAAAATCTTATCGCTTGTTATTTAATTCTAAGAAAGGAAATGGTTTAGCTGGGGAAGACATGTTTTGTTGTTGAAGATGGTTGTGCTACCCATCATGCTAGCTCCAAACTCCTTACCGTGACGAGTTCGAATTTTCGAGGGTGTCAAGTTATGATGTCAAATCAAGTGGTCATATGGTTAAGTTCTTCAAATTTTATAGGGCATGTTAAAGTTGATTAGAGCGACACCGGTTAGGATTCTACGGTTCCCTCGTTCCGGCACCACTATTTTCTATTGGATTCCCTTAGTCCAAATGAATTTACTAAACAACTTAATGAGTTTCATAATTTCATTTAGACCGTGGGAAGCTTCGTTAGCAACGGTATGTTACCTCCTCCAAGGGATTTCCGATCATCCGATAGAGACGTCTTAATTTAGTTGTAATTGTTGTTTTGTGTGATGTTTGTGATTAAATTTTGAGTTGTCTTATATTTTAAATGTTGTGGAGGTGATTTTTATCTTGATTGATTTTAATTTCGGTTTTGGTTTTGGTTTTGGTTTTGGTTTTGTGGCTATCCTAACAGTTTTAATTTTCATGTAGGATGACATTGTTGTTTAGCATGCAAGTTTATGTAAGCATAAAAAGTACAGTATGAAGGTACAAGAAAGACGGCGCTGTAAACTGTAAAAAGCGTACCTGGCGAGTTTTCTTGTTCCAACACCTGAAATTTAAAAATGCATATGAGAGCAGCTCATATGAAGCAGGAAAATAAAGTTTTAGTGATCTACCCAACCATAGGTCATATCTTGATGGGTCCCTATTGGTTTGATTGAGGACAACTTTTGTTAAGCTAAACATATTAAGTTTAATAGGCTTCTGAGGTATCCAATAGGTTTAGAGGAAGAAGCAGGTTCATGCTTCCCTCTCACTACCTAGTGAAAAGCCTCGAGCTCATTTAAACTTATTATGCTGTTTAATAATTCATCCTATAAATATCTTTAATGCTCGATGAACATTGATGTTTCAATTATCCTTAAGAATAAGGTAATTATCATTTGTCATTTAATTTGGAAGTTATGTGGGTGAAGTTCCTTAAAGGGGGCAAGTTAGCGTTATTGAAACACTTAGCTGATTTGAGTTCTAATTTGGGCTTAAGGTGTTCAAAGGTGTTTTACTTTATATTCATTTTTCTAATTCTTATTTAATCAAATTTGATTTTAGCTTAAGTCACTACTAAGCCCTTTAGACCTAGGTAGATGTCTTGGTTGTTTTGAAAGAATTTGAATTTTTAAGTGATAATAATTATTTATTTTCATGTCCTTTGAACATCAAGTAGGGGTATTAAATTAGTGAGTTATGAACTTCTAAAGTCATATCACTAAGTCTAAGATCATTTAATTTAATAGACTTCCAAATTTTAATAATTTAAGGAATTACAAATTTATTCTTTGATGATAGAAGGAGTGAAGTTGGTTTCTACCAATTAATCTCCTTGTGTTTCAATCATCCAAATAAGCTAGTTAAAATCAATGATTACTCTTCCCTCCTTGAATTATGACTAAATGTTAATTAAGGCTAAATTTTCAAAATTACACTTTTGCCCCTAAAGCTCTATTACTTCATAATTTGTCAAATTCAATTTTTTATCCCACCTCACCCATGGGTCAATTAAGACATCAGAGGAGAAAATGTGATTTTTCAAAATTTAATTTAATTTACATATTTATTTTAATGCAAAAATAGGTTTTTTCAAAGAAAATTTGATAACTTGACCTAGGCAAATTCTAATCCCTTGAAATTTTTACTAAAGGTAGACTTGTACCAGAGAAACATTGGGGTCAAATTTCATGATTTATTGAGTTATATTTGAATTTTAAGAATTATTTTAAGTTATAGAGTATTTATTAATTACAAAATATTTTGAATGAGGAAAATTAGGTTTTATATTTTTATTAAATCTCTCTGAGGTCAAGGAACCCAGAGAAGCAAATTTCATATTTTTTTGATTTTTCATTGAATTGTTAGAATTATTTTAGTGAAAATTTATTTTTAGCCTTTTAAAAAAATTATTTTTAACTTTAAAATTCAACATCTTCACATAGAAAATTAGGAAAAATATTTTNATATTTTTTTGATTTTTCATTGAATTGTTAGAATTATTTTAGTGAAAATTTATTTTTAGCCTTTTAAAAAAAATTATTTTAAAGCTTTAAAATTCAACATCTTCACTTAGAAAATTAGGAAAAAGATTTCAATTGTTCCTAAGTGCTTAGGAAACAATTTAAAACATTTCCATGAATTTTGTTATTTATGTGATTTTTATCACTTTTTTAATTATTTAAATTTTAAAAATAGGATAAAAATGATGTTTTTATTTTAATTGCCATTTTATTTTCAAAAAATTCCTCTGATTACAGAGAACTCCAAAAACCAATTTTTATAATTTGTGTTATATTTTAATTATTAAAAATCATTTGTGTTAAAAATGACATTTAACTTGAAAAATTAATTTGAGTTATTAAATGAGCTCCAAATATTTTGAAATTTTTATGGGGAGTTCTCTGAAATTTAAATCACAGTGGAGATTAAAAATTAAGTCATTTAGATGTTTGTGTTTCCCAAAATTAATTTTTTTTATGTTTTAGGGCTAGTGGAAATTAAGTGCATTCTTAATGAAATATTTTCCAAAGGGTTCTCTAGGCGCAAAGCTTCCAAAATTTTCTTGAAATTTTCTAAGTAGCATGCAAATTATTATGATTAATTTATGCAAATAATAGACATAAACTTGAAAAATATGGATCTTTGTCTAGAGATATCCTCTAACTTTAGAAAAAATCAGAGGATGTTCCGTAAGACAGATGCAACAACATGCCAAAATTTCAAGACATGGTGAAATGTCTACATGCATAGAGAATTAAAAGAATCAAAACCATATTTAATTAATTAAAAATAAAATATGAATCAAACAAACTTCAAATTATTTCCACATTATTCTTCTTTATTTACTGAGCAAGAGAGTATTTTTATTTTATTTTTGTGATTTTCCTACACCAAGATATGGATTTTTTGAAGTTAGGGCTATTTATTTAAATCGGAAAATACCATATTTATCTATTTAAACGCGCGGCGCAGCGTCAACCTACAGCAGCTCTAAAGCTCCATGCGGCGCGATCCCATTTGACGCCGCCATTCACCTCAGCACTGACTCAGCCCGCGATTCAAGTATGAAGGCGCTGTCCAGCTAGATCTCGTCTGTTGATGAGATAAACGGCGATCGGACGGCTCACCATCATCGTCCCAAAAGCCTTAGCCCGAGAACCATCCATTTTCAAAGCTTAAGATTTCGCTCATTTCTTAACCAAATTAAGTGTGATTTGTTTCTAAATACTCGTCTAGATGTGACGAACACATCCATACAGTAATCATGCAATTAAATTAGCTCTAATTAAATGGAGGATTAAAACAAGCTCGGGAAGAGAAGTTCAATACATTTGCTTTGAGAAGGGAAGCTTTAATCAGGGGTGCTTGGCACGTTCGTGGAAGTCGAAGGAGGCTAGGGATTAAGCCCCTTGTTGTGGTGAAAGGCCTGGTATGAATTCAACCAAGCTTGATTTCAGGTGTTGGTTTAGAGCTATGCTAGGGGCTCTGTATGAGGAGGATTTGATGGGGCATCTTCTTCTTTCATTGTGGTGATGGTGTGGGTGAGTTTAATTTAATTTTGGTGGAGTGTACAGGTGTGGAGAGCTCTGTCCTGTCTCCGACAAGGTTTTTAGCTCAAAAATTGAACTCCGACAAGGGGATTCAGGGCAATGTGGTGGTTGGGTTGCACTAAGGTCTCAAAGAGGCTCTGGAAGCAATTTGGAGGGGTCTCTCTGAGAAAATTTTAGCGCACTCTCCATGGTCGTGAAAGTGAGGTTTTTATAAAATGGGCTTTAGGGTGGTTGTCATGACCAATTGGGGTGTGAAAATGCTTACTTGGGTGGAGAGCAGAGGCTCTAAGATTTAATTTGGATGAGGTAGCCTCTAGGTTTGAATTGGGTTTGATTCCATGGGGATGGCTCTCGGTTTGGACATTTTCCGGCCACTAGGCCGGCCGGCCAGACCAGGGGAGGTGGCTAGGAGATCAGGTGAGCCAGAGGAATATGTCACAGCAATTAAATGGGTTGGTGTTTAGTTTTGGCAAAAATATCCTTGGCTTAAGCAAATATGGAATCAAATCCCTTGATTTAGGGATCCTTTGATCCATGGCTCATTTGGGTGGTTCACCAAGGCAATTTGGGGCAAAATTTAGGGCTTTTGACTTAGGTTGAAATAAAAATGAAATTGAGGCGTCACCAAGGCCAATTGAAGGTCAATTTTGATGTTTAGGAATATTATGAAGAGTTTTCAACATAAATTGTAACAAATTGAGTGGGATATGGGTTTAATTGGGTGAGATTAGGTCATGTGGCCAAAATTGGGGCTTTGACCTAAATCAAATTTGGGCTCCAAGCATGGGCCAATTGAGCTTGGATTTGGTTTAAATTGGTCACATGAAAGATGAAGGATTGAAATTGGGGGAAATTTGGATCAATTTGATGGACATTTGATGTGGATTTGGGAAGATTGAGCCTTTTAAGGGCAATTTGGAGGTTTTGGACAAAGATGATCAAATTGGTCAAATTGGGTCATGTGGTAGTTGAGAAAAATGAAATTAGGAATATTTGAAGGTTTTGGGAATTTTTTGGATTTTTTGGAATTTTTAGAAATTTTGGGTTAAGGAGGGGTATTTTGATAATTTGACAATTTTTTGTGATTTTGGGTAATTTGGGTATTTTCAAAAGGTTTAAAATGACTTTTGAACAAATTTAGGTATATTGATAAATTTCAAAATTTTGGTCAAACTTAGGGTTTCAAGGGTATTTAGGTAATTTGGGAGATTTAGGGTCAAAAGGTCAAGTTGGGTATCTTTGATAGAATTGAGGAGCTAACCACCATAAATAAGTCATGGACCAATGAAAACCCCATTTGGGTCCTCTATGTACCTGTCTACCCTAGCCTAGAGCCAGTGGATTTAGGGGACCATCTGCATGAGTTTCCTAAAGGATTAAGGGATCAAAGTCAAGAAAAATTTTGGGTTTAGAGTATTGAGTGATTGAGAGTGAGGTGAGTGTCTTAGCTCTAGACCAACACCCAGGGTCAACCCTAAGGCTAAACAGTCCAATGAGAACTCTCATTGCGCTCCCTCATAATGACCCACCTACTAAGTGCTAGAGATTAGGATCAATCTGTAGAGCTTCAAGTTGAGTAAAGAGGAGTTTGAAATTTCTAATGGTGAGGGTCCTTTTCTAGTTTTTTAGGAATAGTCAACAGGAAAGTCCTATGGCTAAACCTTAGGCTACTAAAGAGGAAGAACTAGACCTCAAACAAAATTGATGTTAATAACCTTATGACATTTATCAAGGTTATGCTCAAACATCTTACAATGAGAACAATAAGGAAGTATACGTTCCATAACAATTTGTTGTCAATATCCATTATGAGTTGCGCCCAACTAGACTTCAATAACATCAGGTAAAGTAATATATCTTTCCACAAGTATTCTAGCCACAGAAGGTCTGGTTAGGTTAAAAGTGGGTAGATCTAGCTTCAAAGGGTCCCCAAGCATGACCCCAATAGATTAAAGAACTTAATGATGAAAAAAAGTGCAGCTTGAGACCAGGTAGACTAAATCATACCGGTACAGTACGAGATTCATGATTAGGGTCGAAATCAGAAAACCACTTGAGTAACTTCATTGACTTGCCTGCAATGTTAAGATATTTTTTGAAAAAAATCCAAGTGTAGTCTTATATTTTTTTGGATTGGCAAGAGTCGGCGTCGAAACAAAAGAAAGACGACGCAGACTGGAACGGCAACTGTGGACGTCGTCGTCGAAATCGAAGACACGCAGACGGAACCATCGAGATCGAAGGACGCAAGCCGACAGAAAGTGACGAGCGGAAGCGGAGAGTCTACGACAGAGACGAGGTGCGAGCCCTCTCCTCTGAGCGACAGAATCATAGGTGACAAAAATACGCATTTGAAACCCTAACAGAGCTCTCGACCGCCATTTTCATCAATATATATAATTATATACGTGCCGCTCGCTGTTACTCTTTGGTTGTCAGCTGCGTTGTCAATCATAAGTCCCTTGGAGTCACGAGTTTAAACCAGCCTGAGTGCATTGGCCTTGCAACGCGAAATCGAATGGTTAGGAACATTGAGGTTGGTTGGGGGCTCGTATCATAGCCCTTGAACATTCCTTTTGAATATGTATATATATATATATATACTAACCCTCTTACAATTAGAGGGAAGTTCAAATCATCGAGATAAAAAGAAAAGAAAGAAAAACACAATAATAGACAATTAAGGGAGAACATTTTTTTCCCAAATCAGGTGCATATCAACACTCCCACTCGAGTTGGGTTGCATGTTAGACATCCCAAACTTCCTTTTGGGATCAATAAAAATGTGTTAATAATAAGCCTTGGTAAGAATGTCAGCAATAAGCTGAGTTGGGATATAGCTTAATTGAACAACCCCTCCATTGATTTTCTTAGAGATGAAGTATCTATCAATCATTATATGTTTGGTTCGATCATGGTGTACTGAATTCTTTGAGATATTAATGATTGATTGACCATCGATAACATCTTAATAATGCTTTGGTTCTTCATGTAAAATTTCATGAGTAGTTTCTTTAGCCACATCCTTTCATAAATTCCTAAGGTCATGACATGATACTCAGATTTTGCACTGCTTCTTGCCACCACAGCTTATTTTTTACTTCTCCAAATAACCAAGATACCCCATACAAATGTTCAGTGACACATGGTAGATCTTTTATCAATAAGTTCTCCTGCACAGCTATCATCGATGTAGATTTGAATGTCACGGTTCGTAGTTTTTTTTAATATCAATCTACTACCTGGAATAATCTTTAGGTACCTCAATATTCAAAGGATAACTTCTAAATGATTTTCATTTAGATCGTTCATATGTTGACTTACTACACTCACAGAAAAGGAAATATCAAGTCTTGTATGTGACAATTAAATAAGTTTCCCCATAAAGTCTTTGATATCTCCCTTTTTTCAACCGAGGAGTTATCCTCTCCTTTTGATACTCACCACCGATTGGGATCCATAAAAGTACCTGTTAGTTTGAATTCCAACATTATTGTCTCATTTAATAAATCAAGAATATTTTTTTTTTCTGGGATATGACAATGCCTTCTTTGGATCTAGTTCTATTCGCAGAAAGTACCTTAAAGCTTCAAAATTTTTAATCTTAAACTCAGATACCATTATTCTTTTGATTATTTCAAGTTCCCTTATGTTATTGACTGTAAGAATAATGTCATCTACATATAGAATAAGTTCTTGTTTTAACTTAACAAACAAAGTGGGGTTAGTCTGACACCGATACTACCTATTGGCAAGAACAGTCTTGCTGAACCTTTCAAATCATGCTTTAGGAGATTGTTTAAACTCATACAATGATTTTTTTTCTTTACATATTGACTTATTGTTTGAGTTTTTTTAATCCTAGAAGCATCTCAATATACTCTTATTCCTCAAAATTCCCTTTAAGAAATGCATTTTTCTTGTTTATCTATGTAAAAACCAATCCTGATTAACAAACAATGATAATAACACCCTTAGTGTGTTGAGTTTCGCCATTAGTGCAATTATCTCTCAATAGTTGATCCCATAGGACTAAGTAATTTTTTTTTGCTACAGGTTTATCTGTGAACCTCTCTATGCTCCCATCCACTTTGTATTTAACAGTGAATAGCCATTTGCACCCTACATCTCTTTTTCCAGGTAGCAAAGCTCTCATGATCCAGTACCATTCTTTTTAAGGGCAAAAATCTTTCTTCCACAATCTTTTCCCAAGTAGGAATGGATAAGGAGTTTCGGATTGAATTTGGAACCCGCACACTATCCGAATTTTGAACAAAAAATTTGTAAGAGGATGATAATTTTTAATAGTCACATATTCTTCTATCATATGTTTTGTGTATTCTTGTGCTCCTTCCCAGAATTTGCATTTATGATTTTGCACATTATCCCTTACACATGCACTACATTTTTTCTTTTAGATGTACACACAAAGTTCTTGATTCTTGGTGAGAGCTGTGAGAGAATTTAGTGAAGTATTAAGTTCATTTTCAGGTTGATTTGTGATAATGGGACAAAAGTGGGTTCATCATATGAAGAAGTTGAGCTTGAGGTTCCAGAATTGTACCCAAAATCTGATATTCTCTTAAACTCTCCCATTGAATTTTAGATTTGAGATAATATGGTTGATTTTCAAATAAGATGACATCCATGGAGTTGAAAAACTTTAATGTCACTTGAGAGTAATCTTTATACCTCTTTTCATTTGACGAGTAGCCCTCAAAGAACCATTTGATTGATCTGGGATCAAGTTTGGTCTGATGTGGTTGATGTAGATGAACAAAAGCAAATAAATATTTTAATGGTAGATTAGGGTATAAAACTGAATGTAAGAGTAGGATTTTATGAGTGATTAAAGGTTTGCTAAAGGTTAACACTTTGTAGGGATCCTATTTATGAGATAAGTGGATATGAAAATTGCATCCCCAAAAGAATTTGAGTGTCGTGCTAGTGAATCAAAGTGAACGAACCACTTTGAGATGTTTGCCCTTCCTCTCAGTCACACCATTTTGTTGGAGAGCTTATATAAATGATATCATATTTGGATAGATAAGGAACAAGGGTGGAGTTGTAGTATTCTTTTGCATTATCGGTTTTGAGAATTTAAATTTTGATCTAAAATTGGGTGAGGATCATATTATGGAAAGATTTAAATATACTGGCAGTTCCAGATTTTTCCTTCAAGAGAAAGGTCCAAGTAGTTCTGGTGTAATCAACAATAAATGGGACAAGAACCATCTAGTCATATTTGTATTTTTTTATTTTTAAGGGCACCCAATATCACTATAAACCATGAAAAATGGATGTGTTAGTTTATATTTTAGGCTTGGGTACACTTGTTAATTATGTTTAGCAAGTTCGCAAGTTTCGCACACTGGGCTTTTTTATTAAAAAATAAATTGAGATATAATTTTTCAATATAAAGAAATTGTGATGCTCGAGGAGAAAATATCATCACCTAAATTCACTCGTGAGAAATAAACTCGGATATAAGACTCGACTCAAAGGATTATGAGTGATGAGATGGTCATTTTGAAATGGGAGTCCTAGTGAGCAAATGAGTCAATGATGCATGTCAGAATTGTCAATCACCTTTCTCAAGTTTATCACGTGAAATTCACTAAAATTAATATAAATTTTAGTACCACAATTCATATCACGAGTAAATTTACTGATAGAAATTAAGTTGCAATTAAACTTACAAATAAAGCACGGATTTAAGAATAAGACCCTTTGTAAAATTCACACTTTTTCTTCCTTCCGCAGATGAAAAAGAGGTCATTTGAACATGGTGCTAGCAAGAATGGAACGATTGGAAAACAATGATATCAAATGTTAGGTAATCGATCAAATGCTCCAAAGTCCACCATCCAAGGCTAATTGGGCCTGTTGAGAGCAATAAGAACAAATGGAAGACTATATTGATGTGCTAAAAGGATGGTAAAAGGCTCAAAATATTATCACAGAAGACTTTGGAGAGTTTCAAGTTGTTCCTTACCGAATGGACTATGTTCATGAGGCTTATCGCCTTTTGATGTTGCGTTTACCTAATTTTTCCCATCATCTTGAGACGTTCTGTGAGTATATAAAGCCGAGTTGTCAAATTTTGATATAGTGGACATAACAATCGTCATGAGTTTCTTCCTGCACTCTTCCCTTTATACTTCAACAATGACTTCACGAATTGAGGG
This sequence comes from Phalaenopsis hybrid cultivar, assembly GCA_002079205.1. NCBI lineage: Eukaryota > Viridiplantae > Streptophyta > Magnoliopsida > Asparagales > Orchidaceae > Phalaenopsis > Phalaenopsis hybrid cultivar. Next base: position 25,740 of record JXCR01100664.1, on the reverse strand, counting down.
AAGTGGTTTGGATACCATGATGCTTTTGCTAACTTCATCTAGTTCTTTGTTATGTTCTGGAAGGAACTGTTGACCTCAATTTTCGTGAGGTCTAGTTTTTCTCATAGGAGTTAGGATCTAGCCTTAGGGGTCTTCCTGCGACTATCTTAGAGCCTTGGAGGTGGTGCCCGCCTCGTTTTAGTTCGACCTGTTTCCGTCCTCTTTTGGAGTTTCGCGTGTGTGGTATCGACTTCTAGCTCTTAGAAGGATGAAGCCGACACGAGGAAACCCAAAATAGATTCTTATAGGACCTTTCCGAGCCTTAGGTTGGCCTTCTGCACAATTCACACTCCTGCGCGCACCAGCTTTGCAATTCAGAGAGTCGACGCGTCCGATTGCTACAATTCGCATTGCCTGCACCGTTATTTGCCGAGGACTTNTGATTTTGTTTTATACTCTCCTATGTATATCAAAACCTATAGAGAATTGATTTGGGTTTGCCACGGCCGTGAACTTGCTTGTGTCTTGGGCTGTTGTGGCTGTGGAACTTGTTTGTGTCTTGGGCTGCTGTGGCTGTGGGCCTTGCTTGTGTCTTGGGCTGTTGTGGCTGTGGGTCTTGCTTGTGTCTTGGGCTGCTGTGGCTGTGGGCCTTGCTTGTGTCTTGGGCTGCTGTGGTTGTGGGCCTTGCTTGTGTCTTGGGCTGTTGTGGCTGTGGGCCTTACTTGTGTCTTGGGTTGTTGTGGCCGTGGGCTTTGCTTGTGCCTTGGGTTGCCTTTGGTTGTGGGTCTTGGCAGTTGTCCCCTGCTTT
>JXCR01100650.1:89720-114699 GCA_002079205.1 Phalaenopsis hybrid cultivar | reverse complement strand
AACATAAATCCTTAACTTCGTCAACCACAAGGCACTTCCAACACTTTGTAACTTCCTACACATTCTCTCACAAGCCACAAAACTTTCCCAAGCCTCACCTCACCATTAAACTCAATACATGAATATGTCCTATTAAAAATCCAATATAGAGAGCATATTCTGCTGTGACCAACTAGATTAAAACTGCATCTCAACTGTTGATTCAATTTAGATGAAATTACCAAAATTAATTTCCTAACATCCCCAAGCTTCGATCTGGAGTTCCTCACACCTTTCCCTAAGAAAAACTTAATTTTCCAAGACTAAAAGTTTCAGTCTCAAATCTAATCATCCTAAATATCCTTTTTTCTTTTCACTGCCCATATAACCTTTCCATCACCACCACCCCAAAGAGACATCAATCAAATTGTTGCTTAGCCATCAAAATCATATAGACCCTATGTCAAAAAAAAAAATAAATAAATAAATAAAAATAAAAATAAAAACTATCTTTTTTGCATACTTTGAGTCCTATTTGAAGAGTACATCAAATCATCAAGAAATGCGGCCTAGAATTGGTGGGAGGAGAAATTAACATCAAATGAGAGTATTTATTATTTCTTATTTACTATTTGAGTCCGTCCTTCAATGTCTAGGATATCTCATTGGGAAATCTTTAGAGTTTTGATACAGTGCTTTACCCAAGCATAAATGGTACGTTGCCATCAAGGAAGAAAACTAACTTCAGTGTTCCAATTAAACGAGTACATTTATATATGATTTGACGGGATTTATAAGTGAGTTTTAGATATTTATCAGTAAATTCGAGCGTACGAGAATACTTGAAGGATCCCTTTCATGGCAAAATTCACTTATTTCTTTCTAAAATAGTCCAAGTCTTAACATAATAGCGTTAACATAGTTTTTTTTACAGGAGTGTATTAATCATCTTTATCCTACTACATCAATAAAATTGGTAACACATAAGGAGACTCTGCGGCTTCTCTTCGCTTGCTATTTGTAATTAAATAACACATTACTCAATCACTAATGTATGCATGTCTAAATCACCCTAATAAAATGCTCACGTATTGACAAACGATAAAGTACAATTAAGTGCTTTAAAANAATATGGAATTTACAAATGATCTCAAGTAGAACCCTTCTAAGTCTTAAAAGTGTGGGGTCGCATTTCAAGATGTTGCATTTGATTTAGGAGTAACATGAAGCTTATAAATTTTGAAATCATTTGGAGCATAAGGTATTTGCAAAAATATTAAGATTTTAGGCTTTAAAAAGTAACTGTCTTTTGTTAGTTAGCAGGAGCATTGCAATCCCGCGGCAGAGATGATTAATATCAGAAAGCTCCATGCTTGAATTATTCTTCGCCCCATATGAGCTTAAGTCCAAAAAAACTCAGTTTTTGAATTGATTTTTAAACTCTAGGAGTGTGAGCTCCAGAGCTCAATTTTTAAAATATCTTCAAATACATTACTTTTAAATTTTAAAATCCAAATTTAAATATTTCTAAGCCCTGAAAATGTATATTTTAAAAGCCCGAAATTTTAAAACTTTTAAAACTTTATGAGCCTAAATATTTAAAAGCTCGGGCCCCTGATATTTTAAAAACCTAGGAGCCTAAATTTTAAAAGCAATAGTCCAAATCATATTAAAATTCAAATGGTTCAAATTTAATCTTATTTTATAAGTTCAAAATATTTTAAAATTTTAAATTAATTATAAGTCCAAATCACCCGAGATGCCGACAACCTCCTAGCGTCAATTCCTATTAAGATAGTACCAACCTTCCTGTTAACTCAAATAAATCGTTGGTCAATGTCATAAGAGACTGCAATCAGGGAGTAATAATAGAGTTTTCATCTCGAGGTCTCAAAAGACGTGACGTGGAGCAAAAAGAACATTTAACCCGCGATATCAAAAGATGCAGCGGGTCTTCAATGTACCTGCAGAAATGATTATATTGAAAACAGAGCCCGCGATTTTAAAAATAATTCTCCATATGAGTTTGCATTTTCCCCACCTAACGGGTACTTTGCTCTTCTCGAATGAAGGTTCTCGAAAAAGTTTCCCAGATGTCTTGATATTGCAGCTAAAAAAACTCTGATTTTAAAATAACTCTCCCAAATGAGTTCACAATTTTTTTTCTATTTAACGGGTTCTTTGCTCTCGAATGGAGGTTTTCAGAAATTATGCCATTACCCAAATATGATATCTTTTGAGCCCTAACAGCGTTATCGGCAAAAAAACACACCATTACAACACATATTTCCTTCTGTTCTTTTTATTTATAACACAATAACAATAACAAAATAAAATAAAATAAACATTCAAATGTCTCAAGGAAGTATTCAGGTAGGACAACAATAATTGGGCTAAGCTAGTTTTATGATCGGGCTTGAATGAGAAAAGCAAAAAAGAACTCTCAATTTAAAATGGGAGATCGCACGAGAACTAAGGTAAAATCGGCCTAGGACAGAGAAACGTTCGACGCAGGGAGGAAGAGATGGAAGTCTCAGTCGCGACTGGGAAGAAGTCGCATGCACGGGGAGTTCGGCAAGGGGATCACGGCAGAGTAGAAGTGATCGAAGAGGGCTTCGAGTGGCTTCACATGTTCAATGGAGAGATATGTGACGTTAGGGGGAGCACCGGGAAGGCAGTGAAGGTCATGTTGCTTGGAAGGTGTGATGGCGAGGATTGCAGCTAAGGAAAGATCAATCGGACAAGGAGACTAGGACGAAGGAAAGGAGTTTCGAGCCTCTGCACACCGATGATTCCGTTGTTCGAGTGTAACGCGAAGATTTCAAATACAAATAAGAAGAGAGAAAGACTTTGTTGTGTGGCAGAGTAGGATCAATCGTGGGGCTTCAGAAGTAGATAGGGATTTTGGACCGTGTAAAGGAAAACAGAAGGAATATAGGGAAGCAAATTGTGGTTTTCTATTTGCGAATCTTAGAGTTGTAAGAAAACGAGGGTGTGCTGGAAAGAGGTTGGGTAACCGTAAACAGGGAAGGAAGGCGCAACAGAGAAATTTAGACGCAGAGCTTGGTAGAAAAGAAAAACAAAGGGGGTTTCCGCCTTGGGGTAGAGGAACAGTGATGGTATGTGAAGCGAAGGAGTGCCACAAGAAGGATCAATCACGGCTCGCGGCTCAGTCGTGTGAACAAAAAAGAGAAGTGTGATATTTGCAATTAATGGAAGAAGATGAAGTGGAAGAGGGCAGTGAATGCAAACCTATGAGTAGTAGAATGCGACAGACATTCGACAGATTGGATTTGAACAAGAAAATGAACGAAGTTGAGAGGGAAACGTGTAGAATAAGGGCTTCAAACAAGGAAGAAGCATGGGAGAGTTTCGAACGACAGGGAAAGAAAAAGGGGAAACAACGTGAATGAGTGCAAATGAAGGAGTTGGGAGTTTTGTTTGTCTGTTTGTAATTGAAGAGAATAGTGGGAGCAGTTATTCCACTCGAACCGGCTCCAATAGGCGGTAATACTCGATTAGATAAAATTTTAAGTTAATTAATTTAATTAATATAACTTTTTTTTAATTTATTTCTCTTCTTCATTGTTTCTTTATTTCTATGGCCAACAAGCATATAAGGACCTTGCTTTGTACTTTATTTTCATTTAATAAAATTTATTTTTGAATGTGCAAATTTGCATAAAATACATTGGCAGCTACACTAATCCTTGGTAAAAATTGGTGGTTGATGAGTCCTTAGTTACATTTTCCAACTCATACATTTCCTTGTTCCAAAATTATTGCCCTTTTTTGCATAAGGTTCAACCAAACATAAATCCTTAACTTTGTCAACCACAAGGCACCTCCAACACATTGTAACTTCCTACACATTCTCTCACAAGCCACAAAACTTACCGAAGCCTCACCTCACCATTAAACTCAATAGATGAATATGTCTTATTAAAAATCCAATATAGAGAGCATATTCTGCTGTGACCAACTAGATTAAAAATGCATCCCAACTGTTGATTCAATTTAGATGAAATTACCAAAACCAAGCTTCGATCTGGAGTTCCTCACACCTTTCCCTAAGAAAAACTTAATTTTCCAAGACTAAAAGTTTCAGTCTCAAATCTAATCATCCTAAATATCCTTTTTTTCTTTTCACTGCCCATATAACCTTTCCATCACCACCACCCCAAAGAGACATCAATCAAATTGTTGCTTAGCCATCAAAATCATATAGACCCTATGTCAAAAAAAAAAATAAAAAAAATAAAAATAAAAAAAAACTATCTTTTTGCATACTTTGAGTCCTATTTGAAGAGTACATCAAATCATCAAGAAATGCGGCCTAGAATTGGTGGGAGGAGAAATTAACATCAAATGAGAGTATTTATTATTTCTTATTTACTATTTGAGTCCGTCCTTCAATGTCTAGGGTATCTCATTGTGAAATCTTTAGAGTTTTGATACAGTGCTTTACCCAAGCATAAATGGTATGGTGCCATCAAGGAAGAAAACTAACTTCAGTGTTCCAATTAGACGAGTACATTTATATATGATTTGACGGGATTTATAAGTGAGTTTTAGATATTTATCAGTAAATTCGAGCGTACGAGAATAGTTGAAGGATCCCTTTCATGGCAAAATTCACTTAGTTCTTTCTAAAATAGTCTAAGTCTTAACATAATAGCGTTAACATAGTTTTTTTTACAGGAGTGTATTAATCATCTTTATCCTACTACATCAATAAAATTGGTAACACATAAGGAGACTCTGCGGCTTCTCTTCGCTTGCTATTTGTAATTAAATAACACATTACTCAATCACTAATGTATGCATGTCTAAATCGCCCTAATAAAATGCTCACGTATTGACAAACGATAAAGTACAATTAAGTGCTTTAAACNATTTTGTTGCTTTTGGGAACTTTAAATTTTATAATATTTTTCTTATTTTCTTTTCATTTGCATTAGATTAAGACATCAATTCATGTAATAGTAATTTATTGGCATGGAAGAGCTTCCAAACTTGTCTAAGCTCAGGAGGCATTATGGGCTCCGAAAATTCCCGACCATTCCCCACGACAACTCTCTGCATTTTTTTTTTTTATTTTTAATTTATTGAGAGAGTTTTGGAGGGTTGAACANTTCATTTGCATTAGATTAAGACATCAATTCATGTAATAGTAATTTATTGGCATGGAAGAGCTTCCAAACTTGCCTAAGCTCAGGAGGCATTGTGGGCTCCGAAAATTCCCGACCAATCCCCACGACAACTCTCCGCTTTTTTTTTTTATTTTTAATTTATTGAGAGAGCTTTGGAGGGTTGAACTACAAAAGGCATATTGGATTGTAGCTAAGACATTACCTAGAGATTTCACCCTCTATTTTGTGAGTACTTTTTGATCTAGTGTTCAAAATTTCCCATAATTACCCCTCCCGATAGCGGGAGAGCATTTTCAATTAAGGCAAGTCACTAAGAATTGAGAATTAAACATATAATAACAACAGATTTAGAATTTTAAATTGTAAAATTCATCACTTGAAGCTTGAAGTGGATGGTGAGGGAATAAAGACAAAACTCGATCAAGACCTCATGGTTTCATCATCCCAGGTCATCGTGATCATTGATTTACTTAGTCAGATGACGTAGTCGACCCAACCTAACAAATTTACTCTTGTCAGCAGTCATGAGTTGTNAGACAAAACTCGATCAAGACCTCATGGTTTCATCATCCCAGGTCATCGTGATCATTGATTTACTTAGTCAGAGGACGTAGTCGACCCAACCTAACAAAAGTACTCTTGTCAGTAGTTATGAGTTGCGTCGTCCAAGAGATTTTTGTAGAACTAGAGTGGAGGTTTGTCCAAGGGGCAAATTTAGGTCGATTTTAGCTAACAGAAGGTTTTTGTCAGTCAATTTACCCTTATAATTCACAATTCAAATGGTAAAAAATNTTTTTGTAGAACTAGAGTGGAGGTTTGTCCAAGGGGCAAATTTAGGTCGATTTTAGCTAACAGAAGGTTTTTATCAGTCAATTTTACCCTTATAATTCACAATTCAAATGGTAAAAAACAATTGGAAACATACGGGCTGCATTCATGAGCGTAATATAATTGTTTCATTTGGCGACAACCACCCAGTCTGAGGGTTTTGGTCATAACCGCTATTTTGTGGAGCCTTTTGGCCAAACTACGTGGACAGAAGACTCGGGTTATGTCCTTACTCGGATGCAGTTACTTTGATTGTGAATATAGTGATACGCTTAATATAAGATTAGCACTTTGTGAGCTGAAGTCGGTCAGAAATTTGTCACCCTAAACAAACTATTGTGGAGGGCGGATGGAATTTGTTTTTAGTTTTTAGTGATCGAATTTTAGCTTGAATGCTTAGTTGGTTACTTTGAAAATATTGGTTTGAAAGATTGATCACTCTGGTTGAGATCTTCGATCAACACGATCATCATCAAAATTTTGACATTTAAAACTTTTATGTTTAAAGTGGGGGCACTTAGTTTTGTTAATTTAAACTTTTAAAAGTATAAGTTATATCGACTCCTATCTTTATAGTTAGTAGGATCAAACNACTATTGTGGAGGGCGGATGGAATTTGTTTTTAGTTTTTAGTGATCGAATTTTAGCTTGAATGCTTAGTTGGCTACTTTGAAAATATTAGTTTGAAAGATTGACCACTCTGGTTGAGATCTTCGATCAACACGATCATCATCAGAATTTTGACATTTAAAACTTTTATGTTTAAAGTGGGGGCACTTAGTTTTGTTAATTTAAACTTTTAAAAAGTATAAGTTATATCGACTCCTATCTTTATAGTTAGTAGGATCAAATTATGAGATTTGGACTTATAAATTAATATTTTAAAATTTGGATGTTTGTTTGGAGATTATTAGATTCATCAACTCCAATTTTTACAAGGATGAGAATCATACTAGTTGGGTGAGACTTACAATCATGGTCTATAAACAAGAAGGTCTGATTAGCCCGCATAATNAATACAGAGAATAGAGAATAAAATATGCAACAATAAGATAGGTAGATAATGTTAATATAGAAAGATTAAAAAAGTACAGATTCAAACAAAAATACTTATCAATCATGCAAAGTGTTTAGCGTGGTTTAAGGTTTTAGGGTTTAAGGGTTTTAGGGTTTAGAGTTTAGGGTGTAGGGTGTAGGGTGTAGGGTGTAGGGTGTAGGGTTTTAGGGATTTAGGGTTTAGAGTTTAGAGTTTAGGTAGATAATGTTAATATAGAAGTATTAAAAAACTACAGATTAAAACTAAAACACTTATCAATCATGCAGAGTGAGTTCCACAAAAACCTGACACAACATGCAATATGCAAAAAAAAAGAAAAATTAATAACAATTCATAAAGCTGCTAAAAACTGTTGGGATAAAGCTGATGATGCTACAAATGAGCCAATACAAGGAAGGATTAGCTATTTTCATTATGGATATTAGAAATCAAATATATTTATAATAAATATTTGCTTTTCTACATATGATCCATCAAACTATCCCACATTTATCATTCAAATTTTGAAAAAAAATCTAGAACAGAAGTTTCAAATTCTACAATGCAAACATGTTGTAAAAAATAATATAATTTTATATATAAAATAAACAGGAAACACATTCTTGCGTTGTGAAGCTTTTCTTTTCCTTCTATACTATTCAAAGTGAATACTACACAACAAAGAAAAAATTCTTTACTGGTGATCATAAAGATTCGTATCCATTGGAATTTTAATCATAATTCAACCCTTAAGAAGGCAACAATGTGCACAACAATGAATCAGTTGCTCAAAAATAAAAAAGAACCTAAACAATTGGAGAAATCCTGTAATTTAAAAGTTAATTTGTTTGCATGAATGTACAAATNTCAAAAATAAAAAAGAACCTAAACAATTGGAGAAATCCTGTAATTTAAAAGTTAATTTGTTTGCATGAATGTTTCAGCCAACAAACCTAATCAAAGTTTGTAATGCTTCACAACTAGCAACAGTCTTGTATAAGAAAAAAAAAACAAAACAAAAATATTTTATTCTATATATACGTAATTAAGTGCCAAAGCACACGCCTTACCTTCAGAATTGTCGATTGGCTGAGCTTACCAAGGGGCAATTTTTCAGCATTGTAGCCTGGGTAAAAAGACGATAAGCACTACTAATAAATNAAAAAAAAAAAAAAAAAAACAAAAATATTTTATTCTATATATAGGTAATTAAGTGCCGAAGCACACGCCTTACCTTCAGAATTGTAGATTGGCTTAGCTTACCAAGGGGCAATTTTTCAGCATTGTAGCCTGGGTAAAAAGAAGATAAACACTATTAATAAATACGATGATATCCAGTAATAAAATCTAAGCGCCAAATAAGAAACAAAAAAAAAATTTGAGCACGTTAGTATATAATAATTATTGAATATACACAAAGAAAAACGAGCAAATTTGCTTAGAGAATATGAGATTTCCAGGCCTATAAATCATAACTTATTAAAGTGATGCAGCGCCAACACATATTCTAAGAACAAGCCACAAACCAAGGCACTGCATCAAGCTTTGGGTGATTCATTATGCACGACACTTAAAAAGAAACTCACATTCGACCCCTAATCTCTCCAAAATCATTAGAGCCATGGAGGGTAATTAAGAAGCTTGATTTAATGTCGCTTGATGGATAGGTTAACCACACCAATCAAAGAGGCAAAGATCTTCAAAGATTGTTTGATTTCAAGAACACCCTACCTACATTATTTTGCTGACCAAATTTTGTTGCTTTTGGGAACTTTAAATTTTATAATATTTTTCTTATTTTCTTTTCATTTGCATTAGATTAAGCCATCAATTCATGCAATAGTACTTTATTGGCACCGAAGAGCTTCCAAACTTGTCTAAGCTCAGAAGGCATTGTGGGCTCCGAAAATTCACGACCATTCCCCACGACAACTCTCCGCATTTTTTGTTTTAATTTATTGAGAGAGCTTTGGAGGGTTGAACTACATTACCTAGAGATTTTACCCTCTATTTTGTGAGTATTTTTTGATCTAGTGTTCAAATTTTCCCATAATTACCCCTCCCGATAACGGGAGAGCATTTTCGATTAAGGTTAGTCACTAAGAATTGAGAATTAAACATATAATAACAACAGATTTAGAATTTTAAATTGTAAAATTCATCACTTGAAGCTTGAAGTGGATGGTGAGGGTATAAAGACAAAACTAGACAAGATCTCATGGTTTCATCATCCCAGGTCATTGTGATCCTTGATTTACTTAGTCAGAGGACGTAATCGACCCAACCTGACAAAAGTACTATTGTCAGCAGTCATGAGTTGCGTCGTCCAAGAGATTTTTTTAGAACTAGAGTGGAGGTTTGTCCAAAGGGGCAAATTTAGGTTGATTTTAGCTAACAAAAGGTTTTTTTTCAATTAATTTTGCCCTTATAATTCACAATTCAAATGGTAGAAATCAATTGGAAACATACGGGTTGCATCCATGAGCGTAATATAATTGTGTCATTTGGTGACAACCACCCAGTTGAGGGTTTTGGTAATAACTGTTATTTTGTAGTCTCTGAGCCAAACTACAGAAGACTCGAGTTATGTCCTTACTCGGACGCAGTTACTTTGATTGTGAATATAGTGATACGATTAATAAAAGATTAGCTCTTTATGAGCTGAAGTCAGTTAGAAATTTATCACGCTAAACAAACTATTACGGAGGGCGGATGGAATTTGTTTTTAGTTTTTAGTGCTTGAATTTTAGCTTGAATGCTTAGTTGGTTGCTTTGAAAATATTGGTTTAAAAGATTGACAACTCCAGTTGAAATATTCGATCAACACGACCATCATCAGGATTTTGACATTTTAAACTTTTATATTTAAAGTGGGGGCACTTAGTTTTGTTAATTTAAACTTTTAAAAGTATAAGTTCTGTTGACTCCTATCTTTATAGTTAAGAGGATCCAACTAGGAGATTTGGACTTATAAATTAATATTTTAACATTTGGATGTTTATTTGGAGATTATTAGATTCGTCAACTCCAATCCTTACAAGAATGAGAATCATACTAGTTGGGTGAGACTTACAATCATGGTCTATAAACAAGACGGTATGATTAGCCCGCATAACATTCTCGAATCTCGTATTTAAACATTTAATATTTTGGTTAGAGCACAAGCGGGCATGGAATTTCACATATTTGAATATCTTTCATAAGCTTTAAAGACCTGCATGAGTTTTAAGTCATGAACTTAATATAGAATTTACAAATGATCTCAAATAGAACCGTTCTAAGCCTTACAAGTGTGGGGTCACATTTCAAGATATTGCATTTGATTTAGGAGTAACATGAAGCTTATAAATTTTGAAATCATTTGGAGCATATGGTATTTGCAAAAATATTAAGATTTTAGGCTTAAAAAAGTAAGCATCTTCTGTTAGTTAATAGGAGCATTGCAATCCAGTGGCGGAGATGATTAATTTCAGAAAGCTCGATGTTTGAATTATTCTTCGCANAATATGGAATTTACAAATGATCTCAAGTAGAACCCTTCTAAGTCTTAAAAGTGTGGGGTCGCATTTCAAGATATTGCATTTGATTTAGGAGTAACATGAAGCTTATGAATTTTGAAATCATTTGGAGCATAAGGTATTTGCAAAAATATTAAGATTTTAGACTTTAAAAAGTAACCGTCTTCTGTTAGTTAGCAGGAGCATTGCAATCCAGCGGCAGAGATGATTAATTTCAGAAAGCTCCATGCTTGAATTATTCTTCGCCCCATATGAGCTTAAGTCCAAAAAAACTCGGTTTTTGAATTGATATTTAAACTCTAGGAGTGTGAGTCTCCAGAGCTCAATTTTTAAAATATCTTCAAATTCATTAGTTTTAAATTTTAAAATCCAAATTTAAATATTTCTAAGCCCTGAAAATGTATATTTTAAAAGCCCGAAATTTTGAAACTTTTAAAACTTTATGAGCCTAAATATTTAAAAGCTCGGGCCCCTGATATTTTAAAAACCTAAGAGCCTCAATTTTAAAAGCAATAGTCCAAATCATTTTAAAATTCAAATGGATCAAATTTATTATTATTTTATAAGCTCAAATATTTTAAAATTTTAAATTAATTACAAGTACAAATCACCCGAGATGCCGACAACCTCCTAGCGTCAATTCCCATTAGGGGGCACAAGATAGTGCCAACCTTCCTGTTATCTCAGATAAATCGTTGGTCACTGTCATAAGAGACTGCAATTAGAGAGTAATAAANATTACAAGTACAAATCACCCGAGATGCCGACAACCTCCTAGCGTCAATTCCCATTAGGGGGCACAAGATAGTTCCAACCTTCCTGTTATCTCAGATAAATCGTTGTTCACTGTCATAAGAAACTGCAATCAGAGAGTAATAATAGAGTTTTCATCTCGGGGTCTCAAAAGACGTAACGTGGAGCAAAAAGAACATTTAACTAGCGATATCAAAAGATGTGGCGGGCCTTCAATGTACCTGCAGAAATGGTTAGATTGAAAACAGAGCTCGAGATTTTAAAAATAATTCTCCATATGAGTTTGCATTTTCCCCACCTAACGGGTACTTTGCTCCTCTCGAGTGAAGGTTTTCGAAAAAATTTCCCAGCTGCCTTGATATTGCACCTAAAAAAACTCTGATTTTAAAATAACTCTCCCAAACGAGTTCCAAATTTTTTTCTATTTAACGGGTTCCTTGCTCTCGAATGGATTTTTTCAAAAATTACGCCATTACCCAAATATTATATCTTTTGAGCCCTAACAGCGTTATNGCTGCCTTGATATTGCACCTAAAAAAACTCTGATTTTAAAATAACTCTCCCAAACGAGTTCCAAATTTTTTTTCTATTTAACGGGTTCCTTGCTCTCGAATGGATGTTTTCAGAAATTACGCCATTACCCAAATATTATATCTTTTGAGCCCTAACAGCGTTAGCGGCAAAATAACACAACATTACAACACATATTTTCTTCTCTTCTTTTTATTTACAACACAATAACAATAACAAAATAAAATAAAATAAACATTCAAATGCCTCAAGCAAGTGTTCAGGTAGGACAACAATAATTGGGCTAAGCTAGTGTTATGATCGGGCTTGAATGAGAGGAGCAAAGGGGAACTCTCAATTTAAAATAGGAGATCGCACAGGAGCTAATGTATAATCGGCCTAGGACAGAGAAGCGTTCGACGCAGGGAGGAAGAGATGGAAGTCTCAGTCGCGACTGGGAAGAAGTCGCATGCACGGGGAGTTCGACAAGGGGATCACGGCAGAGCGGAAGTGATCGAAGAGGGCTTCGAGTGANAGATGGAAGTCTCAGTCGCGACTGGGAAGAAGTCGCATGCACGGGGAGTTCGGCAAGGGGATCACGGCAGAGCGGAAGTGATCGAAGAGGGCTTCGAGTGGCTTCACGTGTGCAATGGAGAGATACGTGACGTTAGGGGGAGCATCGAGAAGGCAGTGAAGGTCGTGTTGCTTGGAAGGTGTGATGGCGAGGATTCCAGCTAAGGAAAGATCAATCGGACAAGGAGACTAGGATGAAGGAAAGGAGTTTCGAGCCTCTGCACACCGATGATTCCGTTGTTCGAGTGTAACGCGAAGATTTCAAGTTCAAAGAAGAAGTGAGGNGTTTCGAGCCTCTGCACACCGATGATTCCGTTGTTCGAGTGTAACGCGAAGATTTCAAGTTCAAAGAAGAAGCGAGGAAGACTTTGTTGTGTGGCAGAGTAGGATCAATCGTGGGGCTTCAGAAGTAGATAGGAATTTTGGACCGTGTAGAGGAAAACAGAAGGAATATAGAGAAGCAAATTGTGGTTTTCTATTTGTGAATCTTAGAGTTGTAAGAAAACGAGGGTATGCTGGAAAAAGGTTGGGTAATGGTAAACAGGGAAGGCAGGCCCAACAGAGAAATTTGGATGCAGGGCTTGGTATAAAAGAAAAACAAGAGGGGGTTTCGGCTTTGGGTAGAGGAACAGTGATGGTATGTGAAGCGAACGAGTGCCACAGGAAAGATCAATCACGGCTCGCGGCTCAGTCGTGTGAACAGAAAAGAGAATTGTGATATTTGCAATTAATGGAAGAAGATGAAGTGGAAGAGGGCAGTGAATGCAAACCTATGTGCAGTAGAATGCGACAGACAATCGACAGATTGGATTTGAACAAGAAAATGAACGAAGCTGAGAGCGAAACGTGCAAAATAAGGGCTTCAAACAAGGAAGAAGTATGGGAGAGTTTGGAATGACATTGAAAGAAAAAGGGGAAACAACGTGAATGAGTGCAAATGAAGGAGCTGGGAGTTTGGTTTGTCTGTTTGTAATTGAAGAGAACAGTGGGAGCAGTTATTCCACTCGAACCGACTCCAATAGGCGGTAAGACTCGATTAGATAAAATTTTAAGTTAATTAATTTAATTAATAACTTTTTTTTAATTTATTTCTCTTCTTCATTGTCTTTTCATTTCTATGGTCAACAAGCATATAAGGACCTTGCTTTGTACTTTATTTTCATTGAATAAAATTTATTTTTGNATTTAATTAATAACTTTTTTTTAATTTATTTCTCTTCTTCATTGTCTTTTCATTTCTATGGTCAACAAGCATCTAAGGACCTTGCTTTGTACTTTATTTTCATTGAATAAAATTTATTTTTTAATGTGCAAATTTGCATAAAATACCTTGGCAGCTGCACTAATCCTTGGTAAAAATTGGTGGTTGATGAGTCCTTAGTTACATTTTCCAACTTATACATTTCCTTGTTCCAAAATTATTGCCCTNTTTAATGTGCAAATTTGCATAAAATACCTTGGCAGCTGCACTAATCCTTGGTAAAAATTGGTGGTTGATGAGACCTTAGTTACATTTTCCAACTTATACATTTCCTTGTTCCAAAATTATTGCCCTTTTTTGCATAAGGTTCAACCAAACATAAATCCTTAACTTCGTCAACCACAAGGCACTTCCAACACTTTGTAACTTCCTACACATTCTCTCACAAGCCACAAAACTTTCCCAAGCCTCACCTCACCATTAAACTCAATACATGAATATGTCCTATTAAAAATCCAATATAGAGAGCATATTCTGCTGTGACCAACTAGATTAAAACTGCATCTCAACTGTTGATTCAATTTAGATGAAATTACCAAAATTAATTTCCTAACATCCCCAAGCTTCGATCTGGAGTTCCTCACACCTTTCCCTAAGAAAAACTTAATTTTCCAAGACTAAAAGTTTCAGTCTCAAATCTAATCATCCTAAATATCCTTTTTTTCTTTTCACTGCCCATATAACCTTTCCATCACCACCACCCCAAAGGGACATCAATCAAATTGTTGCTTAGCCATCAAAATCATATAGACCCTATGTCAAAAAAAAAAAAAAAAAACTATCTTTTTGCATACTTTGAGTCCTATTTGAAGAGTACATCAAATCATCAAGATATGCGGCCTAGAATTGGTAGGAAGGGGAGAAATTAACATCAAATGAGAGTATTTATTATTTCTTATTTACTATTTGAGTCTGTCCTTCAATGTCTAGGGTATCTCATTGTGAAATATTTAGAGTTTTGCTACAGTGCTTTACCCAAGCATAAATGGTAAAGAAAACTAATTTCAGTGTTCCAATTAAACGAGTACATTTATATATGATTTGACGGGATTTTTAAGTGAGTTTTAGATATTTATCAGTAAATTCGAGCATACTAGAATACTTGAAGGATCCCTTTCAGGCAAAATTCACTTAGTTCTTTCTAAAATAGTCTAAGTCTTAACATAATAGCGTTAACATAGTCTTTTTTACAGGAGTGTATTAATCATCTTTATCCTACTACATCAATAAAATTGGTACATATAAGGAGACTCTGCGGCTTCTCTTCGCTTGCTATTTGTAATTAAATAACACATTACTCAATCACTAATGTATGCCTATCTAAATCACCCTATAAAATGCTCACGTATTGACAAACGATAAAGTACAATTAAGTGCTTTAAACAGCTGATAGAAACAACCTACCTATCTCAAGCATCTGCTGCTTCATCATGCTGACATTGCAAATAACAGAGATAAATTTTGCAATGCGACCATCAAGTTTTGTCTCGCGAAGTTGAGTATCAACAGTTATTGGCTTAGGTACCACCTGATGGAAATAGGTAAAATATATATTTATTTGAGGCACAAACATAATATATGCCAATGCGGCTATAAATAACCAATAAAATCAAATTATAATATCCAAAGCTTTCAAATAAAAGCAACACCAAATTACCTGCTCCTCTCCAGCTTCACTATAATCCATCTCTAACAAAGTATAACATTTAGGATGACAAATAAAGTTCTTTCTGTCAGACCAGCGATTCTTTGTCTTTTCAAAGAACTTTACTTCAAATTCTCTTATTGCTGTTGCTCGAGTAAAAGGACCATGTAATTTATCTTGACCTCTTACTCCAACTCTGCCCCATCTACTGTAAACCATGAACTTAAAGCCATCATCGGATTCTGCAATTTAGCTACATAAAGATTTCATACATATCATGTGCATCAAGCCACATGGAAGTCTTTGCAAAATCAGATGTTATAAAGCAATGTATCAACACGACCACAAATTCTCTTGAATCTACCGCGAAAAAAAGATATCCTCAGGTATTAAACAAGGATTTTATAAAATAAATTCCTACATTACGTTACTCTGAATTATGTGCATTGTGACAACTTTTGATATTCTTTACTAGCGAATGACGGCAAAGGATTTAAGGAACAAAGAACTGAAATACTCAAATTTTGATATCTCCAAAATCTATTGTTACAAAGAAATATATAGCACCAAAAGATAAAATCCCCTCGCCCCCACCAAACAAAAAATCTCCCTAATCAAACAACAACGAGTATATGAAGTGAATCCTTAAATTATATTTCATAACTCTTGAGTTAAGTACACAGTGACAGAATTGTTACAAAAAAAAAGTGAATGGTTGAATGAGTGAACAAAGTGTTTATGGAAATTTAGAGACGATAATACAGAACATGAAATTTAACGAGTATGAGATTTTTCTGCCTTGTCAATACCCAATTGGTTGCTTTATGTTGCAGACTAAGATATGTTTTAAAATATACATTCAGCAATGTTAGGGATATGAAAAAACCAGCAGCAAAGAGCTAGGGAGATTTGGATAATTCAAGAAAAAATGTCAAACATATAAAATGTAAAAGGAACTGAATAGGCCCTAACTAAAACCATATCATTTATTTATAAATTATTCAAAGTAATGTTTGATTACATGAAATTAAAGAGATGGTAAGATAGCTTGAGAATGGTGTATCACTAACCAAAAATTAAACATAACAGTAATGGCATACGCATGAACTTAATGATAAATCTGCCACAATTCGAGATATTGCGCATCTATTGCACATTATTGAATATTATTCAAAGAACTGAAAAAATCATGTGTTGCAGATTTATCTTCTTAAAGTTTATGATATGATTATAATTAAAACACAGCCCTTCAAAAGTATACCAGGTCAGGCACCTATTTATAGCATAAAAATCACTTCAAAAACTTGTCACGCAAGTTTGCGACGTAAAAAGTTTGCGTCAAAATGTTTTTTGAGAATGCCATAAATCACTATTCCTCATTACCAATTGTCCTTCAACATAAGTCATTCTAAAAACCAGAACCCTAATTGTAAGACAATGAATTAAGTTCAATAGAATAAACAGTATTTGAATAAAATAGACCAATAATACCCACGAAAACCAACAAAACAAAACATCTAAATTTTTTAAGTAATAATTATTAAAGTAAACAAAAATTTTATGAGTAGATAGAACAAAGTTTACAACATAAAACACATTATTATTGTTTCCAAAGTTCGTCTTGTTCAATGAAGAAACAAAAAAAATCCTCATCAATTATAGCATAAAAATCACTTCCAAATATTCTTGTGCGCCTGATAAAAAGTTTAGGGTCACAATATTTCTTCTAAATGCTATAAATCATTTTTCCACATGATTAATTGCTCCTTTAATAAATAGCATTCTGAAAAACACAGACCTAAATGTAAAGCAGGAAATTACCTTCAGAGTGAAAAATATATGAAAGAAGAAAACTAGCAACAAAGAGAACAATCTACAGTTTTCTGGTAATAATTATTTGAAAAAAGTACGCAAAAAATAATGAACAGTTATTACAAACCTAAAGCCTGAATAATATAAAACTTATTGTTATTGTCTCCAACATTTGTCTGATTCAACGTAGCATCGTAAAAATCACCTCCCTGCAACAGTGAAGCAATTTTTTAAATCTTTCCACACAACTACCATCATAATCATCATGTTCAACAATATAAAAAAATATATATTGTATGTCATAGGATGACAATCAACCACCGTAAAAAAATGTCATTTAAATTCCATTAAGAAAAAAATATACTAATCGTTTAGATTCATAATGAAAAAAGATTTATCTAACTGTTTATCATTCAGTGGAAAAAGTTTATCCAACTGCCCAACGCTAAAAACTTACCAGTTTATCTAAAATGATTAATTGCAGTTACACCCTAAATTGAAAAAAGTATAGGTAGATAAAGCTATCACCAATGAAATAAACAGCAATAAACATGTTAAAAAAAGAATTTATTCAATGAAACAAATATACAACAATATTAAAATATCAATGGTAACTATGTCAACATCATCAATTTCATACTAATATTTACATACATTTTGGATTCAGATTGCATTCAATCATAAATAAGTTATTTAATATTTTTAACTCTATTCTTCATCTTTGTCCCTCAAATTCCTTATACTTAAACAAAATGCTCTTAGCACAAATAAACTTCATAAATTGTAAGTTTCACAATCTTGATAGCCATTGTACTAACATCATGCCTGGTCATTTTAGTTTGAGCTCAAAATCCAAGTCCAGACAGTATTGATATAGAAATAATCCAGTGGAACTTAATTAAATAACAAGGTGATTTGCAAGGATCCCTCTGGGTCAATATAAAACAAAAAATGGGAACACTGTAATATAAAGAGCACTTTGGATTCAACGTAGAAAAGAAACAAATAAATGCTCTCAAAGTTGTACAATAAGCATTGCAACAAGAATTGTTTCTGAACGTGGCTTTCTAAGTGTAATTGAAGGTGCATTCCACAGCCCATTATCATCACTACTACTAGATGATTATACTATATCTCAACAAATACCACTCTTCTTTAAATTCTATAAAAATGCATAAGCAAGTTCAAACAAGAAATGAAATCAATCACAAATATTTAAATAAAATCTTGAATATTTCAATAAAGAGGATGCAAGGAAAGGTTGATCATTTGAAATGAAAAATGCATACATTTTGCAATACATGGAAGCTTGTCTTTATATAATCTGGAAGCCATTGGTCCAGAACAGCACCACCCTTCTTGGTAGCAGTGACCAATCTCTCTTCTTCAATCTCTTCAGCCACCTCCTCTAACAATTACAATAAAAACATAAAAATTCAAGTCCCTTCAGTTAATCTTTATTTATTTTTTAATCCATATTTTTTAAAGAAAAATCTATTACTCCTCTACAGACAAAAAGTAATCCTTCAATCCATTCTTCTATCTTTTCCTCCCTTAATCTGATGCTAAAGGGTAGTTGATATCACAAATAATTACTTGTTAAATTTTGAAATTGAATAGGTAAAAAAAATAGATCGGGAACTCCTCATAAAAAAATTGATCATAAGGGCATTAAAATTATTCATAAATAACAAGATAATATCCATAAATTACAAGAAATTTATATAAAAATCACAAAGCAATGCATTTTGGCTATGGATAAACTGCCAGATAGTTTTATAAAAGCTGCAATGACAACTCTTTTTGTGCAAGACAACACTGAAAGCATTATTTTTTTCTGTGAAACGAAAAATTGAGTGTCTTGTTGTCTATGGAAATTTATCAAGAACTAATGATGGATTTTTAAGAAGAGGTCATAATATGATTTTTTTCCTAATTTAAGACATCAATATAACACACTTATCCAAATCAATTAAAAAAAAGAATGTCAATATGAATTCCTCCAAAAAACTTAAATAGCAAAATCAACTTCGAAACAAATGATTCAAAATACAGAAACACTCACCTTCCACAGTTTCTTTTGGGATCTCTGCAACTCCTGAAAGCCTCTTGACAAGCTCCATCTTCGTCCCAGTCGCCGAAACCCCGCATCGGGCGGCCAAATCCTTCAACTCGCGCACAGTGTACTTCACTAACTTCTCTTTTTCTAAGCATACCTCCTCCTCCCGATCAACAGCATCGTCATCGGAGCTCCTCTTCCTCTTCCCTGGACCGTTCGACACCCCACTCGCAGGTGCAGCCTCATCAGGATCGGCCTCCTTTTCCTTCTCCTCTTCGCTCTGCAACGCCGCTTCAAGCCTTTTGACCTGGATTTGAAACAAATGAGTTCGAGGATTTTGAGGATGAGAAGAAGCTGGAGAAGGAGAGACGAAGGCTTACGAGGATGGGTTTGGTGCCGGTAGTGTCGAGGCCTCGGAGTGATAGCTTGGCTCGGAGCTCGTCGACTTTTAGCTTGGAAGCCATTTTGTCTCTCTCAGGCCCCCTCTCGCCTCGCTCTCAGGGCAACGACGAGTTTTGAAAGAGAAGCGGAGCAGTTTGGATTTATACTGTCCTGCTTAGCAGAGAAAGCCGAAAGCTTGCGAAGGAAGAAGCAAGCATGCCGGCGCATGTAATTTTGACATTTAAAACATTTTGCATATGCTTGAAAAAAAAAAGTGTTTTTTTTTTCTTTTTTTTTAATTAAAATAATGATACCTTTTTACATTATATGAAATTTTTTGATGTTATAAATATAGAAAGCTAATTTTTATGTGTTAATATATAAATTTACAGCAATTATGTGATATATGTGTTAATGCTCTATTTTTATTAGGTTCAAGTCACTATAAATGTTCTTTAGAAAGTTTAAATGAATTTAATTGTAAACGTACACATATCATTTATGTAAGGCTTTGAACTCAAAATATATATTTTTTATAAAATTATCCCGAATGAAAAATAATATATTATCCTGAAATCCTCTAAATTTGATTTCNGACCTGGATTTGAAACAAATGAGTTCGAGGATTTTGAGGATGAGAAGAAGCTGGAGAAGGAGAGACGAAGGCTTACGAGGATGGGTTTGGTGCCGGTAGTGTCGAGGCCTCGGAGTGATAGCTTGGCTCGGAGCTCGTCGACTTTTAGCTTGGAAGCCATTTTGTCTCTCTCAGTCCCCCTCTCGCCTCGCTCTCACGGCAACGAGGAGTTTTGAAAGAGAAGCGGAGCAGTTTGGATTTATACTGTCCTGCTTAGCAGAGAAAGCCGAAAGCTTGCGAAGGAAGAAGCAAGCATGCCGGCGCATGTAATTTTGACATTTAAAACATTTTGCGTATGCTTGAAAAAAAAAGTGTTTTTTTTTCTTTTTTTTTAATTAAAATAATGATACCATTTTTACATTATGTGAAAAATTTTGATGTTATAAATATAGAAAGCTAATTTTTTATGTGTTAATATATAAATTTACAGCAATTATGTGATATGTGTGTTAATGCTCTTTTTTTATTGGGTTCAAGTCACTATAAATATTCTTTAGAAAGTTTAAACGAATTTAATCGTAAACGACACATATCATTTATGCAAGGCTTTGAACTCAAAATATATATTTTTTAATAAAATTATCCCAAATGAAAAATAATATATTGTCCCGAAATCCTCTAAATTTGATTTAGGCTAGCTTGAATTTCAAGAGAATTCGAGTTCGTGTGAAGTTGTTTTTGAATTGAAATCATGAAAATTGACTGAGGCAAACAATCATCATATTCCTAGCCCCAACAAGCTCCCATTAATTATTGAACTCAACAAGCTTCTAACATCTTTCTTGTGTCATCATTTAGTCGTTGTTTGACCCCAACAAGCTCCCATCGTAGGTTTCTCCTCCCTCACACGACATAAATCTTGTTAAAGCTTGAACCTTACAAGCTCTCATCACAAATTCTTGACCTTCACGCACCATTAGATATTAATTTTGTTGATGTGCAAGTCCGTTAATGAGCTTCTCTTAGCCTTCACTTGTCAGAGGCCGTGTTGTTGCNTCAACAAGCTTCTAACATCTTTCTTGTGTCATCATTTAGTCGTTGTTTGACCCCAACAAGCTCCCATCGTAGTTTTCTCCTCCCTCACACGACATCAATCTTGTTAAAGCTTGAACCTAACAAGTTCTCATCACAATTTCTTGGCCTTCACACACCATTAGATATTAATTTTGTTGATGTGCAAGTCCATTAATGAGCTTCTCTTATCCTTCATGTGTCAGAGGTCGTGTTGTTGTCTCATCCAAACAAGCTCCCATTATTAATTTCTCCTTCATACATTATAGTTCCCATCAATGTCTGACCCCAAGAGCTCCGAGCACGAAATCTTATTATAGTTCACATGTCACTAACCATTAGTCCCATCTGTGCCTAGCCCCAATTTGCTAATCTTCTCCTTCACATGAGTCATAAAAACATAATGCTAATAATTAAAATTAGATTCAAATGAATTATGAATCCAATGAGTAATTAGGTGTAATTCCATTCAAAATAAACAATAATGCATATTCTTTCAAATGAAAATATGCAAATAATATTCATTCAATTTTATGCATTATAAAATATATAAAAACAAATGTTTTCTTTTATTTAATCTTTTCTTGCACATTATTATTCTACCACCTATTTTTATTCATAATTTTTTTATTTTTCAAGCTCATCTCTTAGAACTTGTTTAATAGAACTCGTTATTTTTTCTCACATAACTGATCTAATTCTATGACAATATTATGTATTTTTCATTTTTGAATCAGACAATTCAAAATCCAAAACCAATAATTAACGTTTGGTATTTAAAATTTTACTTAGAATGACCTCACAATCTTTAAAATCTCCACAATTTATTTTTCTCCTAAAAAATAATCAATTTGTGTTTAATTAGATCTATNATATGCAAATAATATTCATTCAATTTTATGCATTATAAAATATATAAAAACAAATGTTTTCTTTTATTTAATATTTTCTTGCACATTATTATTCTACCACCTACTTTTATTCATAAATTTTCTATTTTTATTTTTCAAGCTCATCTCTTACAACTTGTTTAATAGAACTCGTTATTTTTTTTCACATAACGATGCTGATCTAATTCTATGACAATATTATGTATTTTTCATTTTTCAATCAGACAATTTAAAATCCAAAACCAATAATTAATGTTTGATATTTAAAATTTTACTTAGAATAACCTCACAATCTTTAAAATCTCCACAATTTATTTTTCTCCTAAAAAAATAATCAATTTGTGTTTAATTAGATCTACTTTCTTAAAATAATATAGGATCATTTGTTTCATCAAATGAAATGCAAATCCAATGAATACTTTACAAAGACTAGATCATTATCAACAATAACTTCATTCATAACATATTCTTCCAAATACAAATATGCAAATCATATTTATTCAATTTTACACTTAAAAATAGATAGTTTTATATATATATATAATTTTATTAGAGACAATTATAGGAATCTCACCAACCTCATGTGCCTGATAATTTTATTTCACACATAGGTGGGATAAAATCTGTGAGCCCAATAGTCTTACAAACACTGTTAACTAAAGAGTCACGATATACATATATATATATATATATATATATACCTTTTTAACTTACATACACTTAGAATGTTTTAGTCGTTGAGCTCAAATCATGTATATGGAGATAAAACACTCCATTATTTGATGCGTATGGGCTACAAAACATAATACTAAAAAACCTTAATGGAAATGAAACACCATTATTTATGCATATGAAATTATATAATCAAACTTCATCTAAAGCATACCCATGTTTTTTTTTTTTTATCGTTTTTTAAATGACTCTAAACATAAAACAATTGAAACATTTTTAACCACTTTTATAGCATCAATGAAATTAACACATTTTAAAACAAAAAAAAAAAAAAATAAATTTTGAAGGCAATTACATGCACCCCACCCAATTCCTATATATGTACACATCTAACACCTACACTTTACTTTTTAACATTTACACCACCCAAATCATTCACATTACATAAAAAAATACCACATTTTCATGCAGAGTTATGGTAGCATAGATGAAAAATTGAAGTTATGGTGTTAGATATGTAAATATGCAGGAATTGAGTGGCACGTATACAAATACTCTTTCATTTTAACTAAACATATGCAAACCAAACACTAAAAGTGCTACTTTAATCACTTATCATCAAAGAACATTCCCTGACATTCATGCACAGCACAATTTCATGTTTCATGACACTTGAAATATGTATATATGTGCTGAAACAAACTACATTCATGAATCAAATCTACAAGTTCCTTCCAACTTAAGAGAAAAAAAAATACTTCTCAAAGATAAATAACAGCAAATCAAAAAGAACATGCAAGTTTCTCCAGGTCCAATCCCAAAAAAGAAGCAGAGAAATAGGNATATTTAAATTATAAAACCATCATCTTTCCAAACTACGAAAATTAAGCTGAACGATAAAACGGCCGACAAGCCCTTCAAAAGTATACCAGGTCAGGCACCTATTTATAGCATAAAAATCACTTCAAAAACTTGTCACGCAAGTTTGCGACGTAAAAAGTTTGCGTCAAAATGTTTTTTGAGAATGCCATAAATCACTATTCCTCATTACCAATTGTCCTTCAACATAAGTCATTCTAAAAACCAGAACCCTAAATGTCGGACAATAAATTAATTTCAATAGAATAAACAGTATTTGAATAAAATAGACCAATAATACCCACNTAAATCTGCCACAATTCGAGATATTGCGCATCTATTGCACATTATTGAATATTATTCAAAGAACTGAAAAAACCATGTGTTGCAGATTTATCTTCTTAAAGTTTATGATATGATTATAATAAAAACACAGCCCTTCAAAAGTATACCAGGTCAGGCACCTATTTATAGCATAAAAATCACTTCAAAAACTTGTCACGCAAGTTTGCGACGT
Organism: Phalaenopsis hybrid cultivar; assembly: GCA_002079205.1. Taxonomy (NCBI): domain Eukaryota; kingdom Viridiplantae; phylum Streptophyta; class Magnoliopsida; order Asparagales; family Orchidaceae; genus Phalaenopsis; species Phalaenopsis hybrid cultivar. The sequence continues at coordinate 90,609 of JXCR01100650.1, read as the reverse complement.
AAAAAGTTTCGCGTCAAAATGTTTTTTGAGAATGCCATAAATCACTATTCCTCGTTACCAATTGTCCTTCAACATAAGTCATTCTAAAAACCAGAACCCTAAATGTAGGACAATAAATTAATTTCAATAGAATAAACAGTATTTGAATAAAATAGACCAATAATACCCAAGGAAACCAACAAAACAAAACACCTAAATTTTTTCAAGTAATAATTATTGAAGTAAACAAAAAATTTATGAGTAGATAGAACAAAGTTTACAACACAAAACACATTATTATTGTCTCCAAAGTTCTTCTGGTTCAATGAAGAAACAAAAAAAATCCTCATCAATTATAGCATAAAAATCACTTCCAAATATTCTTGTGCATACATGCCTAATAAAAAGTTTAGGGTCACAATAATTCTTCTAAATGCTATAAATCTTTTTTCCACATGATTAATTGCTCGTTTAATAAATGGCATTCTGAAAAACACAGACCTAAATGTAAAGCAGGAAATNTACATGCCTAATAAAAAGTTTAGGGTCACAATAATTCTTCTAAATGCTATAAATCTTTTTTCCACATGATTATATGCTCCTTTAATAAATGGCATTCTGAAAAACACAGACCTAAATGTAAAGCAGGAAAGTACCTTCAGAGTGAAAAAAATATGAAAGAAGAAGACTAGCAACAACAAAGAGAACAATCTACAGTTTTCTGGTAATAACTATTTGAAAAAAGTATGCAAAAAATAATGAACAGTTATTACAAACCTAAAGCCTGAATAATATAAAACTTATTGTTATTGTCTCCAACATTTGTCTGATTCAACGTAGCATCGTAAAAATCACCTCCCTGCAACAGTGAAGCAATATTTTAAATCTTTCCACACAACTACCATCATAA
>JXCR01100650.1:44952-79670 GCA_002079205.1 Phalaenopsis hybrid cultivar | reverse complement strand
AAAAAGAAGCAGAGAAATAGAACAGCAAATGCCTGGAACTAAGATTTTAATCCTCCTCCTCGCCCTCGTTCTCAGCAATGTTGAAGTAGCGCAGCTCATAAACATTCCGGTCTTTGTTGGAGGCGATGACTCGAAGCCAATCCCGAACGTTGTGTTTCTTCAGGTACTTCTTCGTCAGATACTTTAAATATCTGGACATAAATAGTTTTATTTTTTTCTAAGCAGGTTGAAAAACAATAATAATAAAAAGGTTCATTTTTATAACATATAATTCTTATGTATTTGCATAAATAAGACCAAAAGTTTGATACTTGAGACTAATCAAACATTGATGTCATGAACCCATGCATTTTTACGCGATGTTAAAACTTTTAGTGGCATGCATATAAAAATGAAAAATATAGGTGTTAGATGTGTAAATACATAAGAATTGTGTGGCATGTATGCAAAAGCCCCATAACAAAACAATGTCTGCATTTATGTAGGGTTATTCCACATGTTCAATTTAATACCTAAACTCACCTAATTCTATACTATTGAACATAAAATGATATAGGGAAAATCTTTTATTAGCCTTCTGGACTTTAAAAACCAAACTCACTTCGTAATACCAACTCATTATTATTATTATTTTGGAAAAAAGAATTTATCATATCTGTAGAGGGTTGAGCTTGTTGATCAGTTGTTCAAGGTTTATCAACATAATCATCATAGCCAATCATTAACTTCTCGAAACTAGCTTTATAAATTCTCATTTTCCATTCATCTTGCAAGAGGAATTACTCTATTTTACACTTTTTTAGCAAATAATTTCTATCCAAATTACTATCAATCTGCCACTTTTTTATTCAAATAATATCTCAGCAGCACAAATTCAACTCATACTTTGCATATAAATAAATCATGTAATTTGATTCTCAGCTATTTTTATCTGAACATTAGTCGCATCATCTCTCAAATCTAATTATTTCTCAATCTAACCTTCACGATTTATCGAAGATCTTTCTAGCATACTTATTTTGAAGTCATACTCGATTTGTCTATCAACAACTCCTTATTGCCCAAATTACAAATCCATACAATTATGTTTTCACAATGACACAAAGCAAGGGTGCAAGGAATTCAATTAGCATTTAATACTAGAAATTCATGGAATATATTTCAAAAATTAATAAATAAGGATATTTTGCTATGAAAATCACACTTTTTTTTTCATTCTATCATAAAAATCATATGAAAAATATTCATGCGTTTGATGATATCACGAGCATCAAACTCTAATATTAATTTATGGTCCTAAACTCTTCCAATGATTTGGCTTACAATAAGCACATGAGAAATATGCTACTTAATCAAGCAAATGCGAATACACATATTGGTGATTTGTGTAAAAAATATATTATGCTAACACAAGAGTGAACAAGTTATGATCAAAATAAGATTATTATACTCGACTAAATTTAGAACACCCTTACTGGGGATTCAGCTAATGAACATTCATTTGACCTTCAAGCTAGTACAGAGAAACCATTACGCTATATTTTTACCAAGGGAGAGAACATTCATATCTTGATCCAATAAGAGTAGAAGAAATATAAGTAACTACAAGCAAATCGAATAAAACTAAGAAGGAAGATTTACAAACATACCACTCAATTATTACGTATTTACATATCAAACATCTAAACTTCAATTTTTACATATATGCCACCTACTTGCATGAAAAATTTTATTTCACTTTTTAGAAGTTAAAATAGTGGGTATTTTTTATGTAATCTGAAACATCTAGGTCTTGTAATTGTATAAAAAGTAAAGTTTCAGTATTTGATATGTAAATACATAGGAATTGGGTGGTATGTATCTAAATGCCCCAACCAAGAGATGAAGTTCATCTCATCGATAAGTCTTTAAACATTCAGATGAAAAAACAAACCATAACTTTTCCATAATATAATTCACTAATAAAATGGGAAGTCCGAAAAAATTCTTAAGGGCTCGAGCTTTTCCTAACTTATATTAAAGACCTAAAAACTTGATTTAAATTGATTTATGGATATAAAATTTCAAACTGTACAAGCACATTAATTAATGTAATGCATAAACAACATAAAAATTTTGATACGACATCAATAAAATTTATCATTTGACATGAATCTCGAGACGATTTGCACGGAACTAGGAGAATTCTGAGTGAGAAATGTTCAAACTACAATTAAAACTCATATAGGACTCCGATTTCATCAAACTTACATTCAAATTGATTGGCTCCAATCCAAGTAAAATCAAACCCAGCCCTTGAAAGCTTTCGGAGCCTAACTGAAAGGGTAAATGAATTTCAAATCTGAGGTGCACCCCCCTTTATTNATAAAAATTTTGATACGACATCAATAAAATTTATCATTTGACATGAATCTCGAGACGATTTGCACGGAACTAAGAGAATTCTGAGTGAGAAATGTTCAAACTACAATTAAAACTCATATAGAACTCCGATTTCATCAAACTTACATTCAAATTGATTGGCTCCAATCCAAGTAAAATCAAGCCCAGCCCTTGAAAGCTTTCGGAGCCTAACTGAAAGGGCAAATGAATTTCAAATCTGACAAGCTTATAGTCAAATCAAAAGTCTCGACGTGATGAATCCAACAAGCCCAAAATAACTCAATTTCGACATCATTAATGCACTTAAATATCGACAAAACATTGTCTAATAAAGCAAAATTCTCCAGGTCGTCAGATGGAATGGTTTGGATTCCTTATTTGCAAGGAGACAACTTCTCTCAAACTCTATAAATAGAGCCAGACTCCCTTTATAAATAGACCATGAAACGAAGAAAGATTGGAGGTGCACCCCCACCCCCACCCCCCTTTATTCTACACGGAAAGTCCACTCAATGTTGCTCGCTCTACAACTGTCGTCGACCATAATCAGTCATTTTCTGCTCATTACGTCAAAATTTCTTTTGGAGTCAAAAAGTGTTACATACTCCCAACGTACATTGTAGAATACCGAAACACCAAACAAAATAGTACGACATCCAGTATACTGTGCAGTGACGCATCTTGAAGACAGTGTACTTGAGTCCCAATAGTTGCTTCCAACTTACATCACTCTTGGCCATTATGCAGCAAAATATTATACCTTAAAGAACTGTGTAGTTATTTCATGCCCACGGGACNAAGACAGTGTACTTGAGTCCCAATAGTTGCTTCCAACTTACATCACTCTTGGCCATTATGCAGCAAAATATTGTATCTTAAAGAACTGTGTAGTTATTTCATGCCCACGGGATAGTGACTTGTGTGAGTAATCACTAATACATAGTGGATTCTTTTGAGGGAGCTAGGCCCCGTGATTTTGTTCCTTTTCGGGTTTCCCAAGTAAAAGTTTTTGACATCTCTATCTGTCACTTTTATAGGTCGAGTCTGTGTTGTATTTTCATGCAACGTTAAGACACTAAACAATCACTCTACCGTCACAAATCTTCTGGAACGCGTCAATATTAATAAATCATAGGCAAGATCATGAAAAAATAATTATTGTCATCATAAGTATTAGTTCTATCACAACCATTAAGGGTATGCTCTGTATCCTACTCCATTGGAACACAAAAAGACCTCAATCAAATTATCATATCCTGAATTTAAAAGTCGAACTTTAATCAGTTTGTTTTGTTAGCCATCAATTAAAGCACAAAGAAGCTCAAGCTTGTCAACAAGCTAAATCCAACTAATTCACATTCAGTTCATTTATTGTTGAGCCAAGCACGGACATATCATGTACGATTGGCATCATCACATGCATGAAGCAAATTGCGATTATCATAGTAGAATATCCTTTAAAATTCATAAATATATATTTCAAAATTAGTAAAATGTATTAAGAATTTTAACATTAGAATGAACGAGTAAAAATATAAAATGCGTGAGTATAACAAATTATAAGGAAATAAAGACATATGGCACATAATTGTTATTTATTTACATATCTCGCACCTAAAATTTCATATTACATACATAAAACTTCAGCGGTTTAAACTTATGCGAAAAAAAAGCTCATTTTTGAGGTCATCAACATTTTTTTAGCATTCCTAGTGAAATGTTACACAAAAGGTAAAGTCTATTGAAGCATACCACCTGAAATGGAGCCTTCATGAATGACTTCAATCTTTATTTTATCACAAGTTTGGAAAAGAGTTTCTCAAATGTTACCGTGGTCTTGTGANATGAACGAGTAAAAATATAAAATGCGTGAGTATAACAAATTATAAGGAAATAAAGACATATGGCACATAATTCTTATTTATTTACATATCTCGCATCTAAAATTTCATATTACATACATAAAACTTCAGCGGTTTAAACTTATGCGAAAAAAAACTCATTTTTGAGGACATCAACATTTTTTTAGCATTCCTAGTGAAATGTTACACAAAAGGTAAAGTATATTGAAGCATACCACCTGAAATGGAGCCTTCATGAATGACTTCAATCTTTATTTTTATCACAAGTTTGGAAAAGAGTTTCTCAAATGTTACCGTGGTCTTGTGATTCCATCTAATTATGTGATAAGTATTGAAAAAATTATTCAATAATCATCAGCTTATGACGAAGATGATGGCATACATCTCTAAGCTAACTAAAAGTGTTTATAACCCAGAGGCAATTATTAAATAAACAATTCATGAATGTTCAAGCATGCAAAGTTCAATTCCAAACTTATATAATATTTTGCTTATTTTTTTGATGTATTTGGTTTAGTTTGATTTATCTATCAACTGGAACAAGAAGAAAACGTCAAAAAATAAACATATTATTTCAAATACAAATTTATATTTAAAAATATAAACTAATTTGGCTTACTTTTAAATTTAAATAATATAAAGTTAATGAACTAATTAAGTTGTTTGTATGATCGATTATGTATTAGCGATTCTGATCCAAATCTTCATATCATTAATATTTATAATCATAATAAATAAATTTTTTATTATATAAATTTATTGAATGTGTAGTTGTTTAATTTATTGTTATTATTATTATATCTACACACACACACTTAAATCCTTTAAGAAAATCCTTTAATTTCCTCACTTCAACGAGCCTAACAAAGATCGACGAAAGCTTATCTCCCTTACTAAAACAGTGGAATGGACAATTTTTCTAGTTATTAGAATGAATTTTCTGGGAACACTATTTATAAATTTAGAATTTGAAAAAAGTTTCATATGCTATATTTTGAGTATTACTTAGGTTACAAAGAAGACTTCTAAGTGAATGAAACAAACATTAAANAAGCTTATCTCCCTTACTAAAACAGTGGAATGGACAATTTTTCTAGTTATTAGAATGAATTTTCTGGGAACAGTATTTATAAATTTAGAATTTGAAAAAAGTTTCATATGCTATATTTTGAGTATTACTTAGGTAATAAAGAAGACTTCTAAGTGAATGAAACAAACATTAAGAATAAAAAAATAATTTTTTTTAAAAAAAGAGCCGTAAGGTTGGATCAAATTTATTGAAGGTTTTTAAAGAATCAAATTATTCATCAAATCAAGCCTCCTTAAAATCTTTATTTGGTCACTCAATCTCTTGCAATAATATTGAATATTGATTTATATTATACATCTTGCAATCATGTATCTTAGAGATTATTTATGTTGCTTTTTTATTTTCGTCTTATACAATACCAAAGCTTCAGAAGATTTTGGAAAGCATCCCCTCATCGTAATCATTTGATTGATTTTGACATGTTCATGGGAAGGATGTGTCGGTATTCATATTGGATAAAGGATAAAGAAGTTCTTCCACTTGGTAAAATATAGAGAAATGATTTTTCTACTAGCTTGAGAGCAAATAAATGTTAATGAATGGAATCGGAATAGAATTTCAAGCTAGGTCGAGTATAACTATATTGTGATCATGGCTTCTTCATTCTTGCATTACCATAATATATTTTTTACACAATCATCTATGTGTGTTTGCATTTTCTAGAATAATTAGCATACATTCCATGTGCTTATTGTAAGCCAGTGCACTTATATATTAATCAACTATAAATGGTACACTATTATTTTATGAATTTACATATCTCACATATGCATTTATATTGCCTCCATCTGTTTTAAAAATTTGATGATAAATATCGAGCCTTTCATCTTCCCACCCTTAACACCAATATTAACTCTCATATGATTCATCCTTTCACCCCTTTCTGCTGTCCTTTATGTTCATGTGTTAAAGAGTTGTACTCAGAGTTGAGGTTAGGGTTATGAAGGTCCACCTAAGTTTTAACTCGATTTTTAAATAAGGATCAAAGATGTTGAAATGTACCATAGTATCCATTCATGCTATGTAGATCAATCAATTGCAATGGATGTAGAATAATCATTGATTAATAGCTGATGTTGTTCAACAAGTTGTGATTTAGGGATAGAATAGAGAAATGCAAAAATACACAAAAACTTCATTCAATCCGGATCAAAACAATCAATTTAAATTGGTTCTCAAAATTCATTGAACATATTCAATTCCTAAAATAGGTAATCAATTATTGATCTATAGCAAAACCTAAGAGTCCAAGTACGTAGTATTTAAAAAGAAATCAATATAAGATTGAAGTAGCAAAATTGTATCCTAGATAATTAAATTACATGTATACAAGTTCTAAAAGATTTGATGTAAAATTGCAAAAAATCTTTTATCCAAATTGCTTAAAGCATATTCATTAATAATTATGCAATAAATCCAATTTATTTTTAATTAAAGTTCCAATTAATAATTTAAGAGTTCAAGAATGAAACATTCAACCCGGATCAAAGCAATCAATTTAAATTGGTTCTCAAAATTCATTGAACATATTCAATTCCTAAAATAGGTAATCAATTATTGATCTATAGCAAAACCTAAGAGTCCAAGTACGTAGTATTTAAAAAGAAATCAATATAAGATTGAAGTAGCAAAATTGTATCTTAGATAATTAAATTACATGTATACAAGTTCTAAAAGATTTGATGTAAAAATTGCAAAAAATCTTTTATCCAAATTGCTTAAAGCATATTCATTAATAATTATGCAATAAATCCAATTTATTTTTAATTAAAGTTCCAATTAATAATTTAAGAGTTCAAGAATGAAACATTCAACCCGGATCAAAGCAATCAATTTAAATTGGTTCTCAAAATTCATTGAACATATTCAATTCCTAAAATAGGTAATCAATTATTGATCTATAGCAAAACCTAAGAGTCCAAGTACGTAGTATTTAAAAAGAAATCAATATAAGATTGAAGTAGCAAAATTGTATCCTAAATAATTAAATTACATGTATGAAAGTTATAAAAGATTTGATGTAAAAATTGCAAGAAATCTTTTATCCAAATAGCTTAAAGCATATTCATTAATAATTATGCAATAAATCCAATTTATTTTTAATTAAAGTTCCAATTAATAATTTAAGCGTTCAAGAATGAATTATAAATTTTACAATTTTTTTACGGTTTTTGTGAATAAAGGTTAAAATATTCTTCTTCTTTATATGACACACACCAATCAAACAAGCAATCCAATTGAACCCAAGAATCAAATCAAAACACAATTTTAAAATAAGGATTTTTTCTAACTTGATTCTAGAGATACTCTTATTAGTATTGTTATTAATGATAGTATAATCAAATGTTCAATTCAAGTTCTTTAATCTAATATCCTCAGNACACAATTTTAAAATAAGGATTTTTTCTAACTTGATTCTAGAGATACTCTTATTAGTATTGTTATTAATGATGGTATAATCAAATGTTCAATTCAAGTTCTTTAATCTAATATCCTCAAAACTCCATCCCTTGAGGCAACATCCTACAAGTGCACCATCATGAGAACACAATTTTAAAGTTCCTATTAAAAATCTGTTCATTATAAGAAAAGACACCTTGAATCGTTCTACTTAAAGGTCTCACAATCTCACCCGCTCAAATAATCCATGTGCTCATAAGTATCATTGCACATAGCCTAAAACCAGCCACCATGCAAATAAGACTTTTTTTGGAGATACTGACGTATTCAAGAGGTAGGTCCCACCATTTAGCACTACATCTGAGGGGATTATGAGGTAACTCCCATGACATGGCATTTATCCTATTTTATACTTAATTTTCATCTTCCCGATGGTGCATTGCCACAAAATAACATTTAAAACAATCTGAACTCCCATCTATTCAAATATATTTTTGCTTTGAACTCCTAATCTCATAGGTTTGTCACATCAATGTAGCTTACAAGGTGGGCACCTACCAATTGTAACAACCCACACTTGCAATCATCAATATATTGTCTGCTTTAGCCCAATGGCCTTACAATTTTGTCTCTCTTTTGTAACTTTTCATGAAATCACCCATTCTATAAGTGCTCTCGTATAAGAATGCTCAACTTTGAAGTTTTTAATAAAATTATAACAATTTGAGCAAAGATGTATGGATGCTTAACAAATCAAATTTATTTTATTCAAGATGACACCCCTATGAACTTATTTTTTTCATCATACGAGGTATGACTAGCTCATCAATGATTTAATTATTACAAATATTTTGTGTAACCATCTAATGACGACAAGTATTCAACAAATTATTCAATAATCACCAGCCTATGATGATGATGTTATACATCTCCAAGCTAACTAGAAGTGTTTATAATCTCGAGGCCATTATTAAATTAAAAAAATCATGAATATTCAAGCATGCAAAGTTCAATTCCAAGCTTATATAATGTTTGCTTATTTGTTAATGTATTTTGTTTAGTTTGATTTATCTATGAATTGGAACAAGAAGAGAACGTTAAAAAAATATTATTACAAAAACATCTTAATATTAAAATAGAAACTAATTTGGCTTCTTTTTAAATTTAAATGATATTTATTTAAAGAATTAAACAAGTTTATTGTATCATNTACCAATTGTAACAACCCACACTTGCAATCATCAATATATTGTCTGCTTTAGCCCAATGGCCTTACAATTTTCTCTCTCTTTTGTAACTTTTCATGAAATCACCCATTCTATAAGTGCTCTCGTATAATNTACCAATTGTAACAACCCACACTTGCAATCATCAATATATTGTCTGCTTTAGCCCAATGGCCTTACAATTTTGTCTCTCTTTTGTAACTTTTCATGAAATCACCCATTCTATAAGTGCTCTCGTATAAGAATGCTCAACTTTGAAGTTTTTAATAAAATTATAACAATTTGAGCAAAGATGTATGGATGCTTAACAAATCAAATTTATTTTATTCAAGATGACACCCCTATGAACTTATTTTTTTCATCATACGAGGTATGACTAGCTCATCAATGATTTAATTATTACAAATATTTTGTGTAACCATCTAATGACGACAAGTATTCAACAAATTATTCAATAATCACCAGCCTATGATGATGATGTTATACATCTCCAAGCTAACTAGAAGTGTTTATAATCTCGAGGCCATNTTTTGTGTAACCATCTAATGACGACAAGTATTCAACAAATTATTCAATAATCACCAGCCTATGATGATGATGGTATACATCTCCAAGCTAACTAAAAGTGTTTATAATCTCGAGGCCAGTATTAAATTAAAAAAATCATGAATATTCAAGCATGCAAAGTTCAATTCCAAGCTTATATAATGTTTGCTTATTTGTTAATGTATTTTTTTTAGTTTGATTTATCTATGAATTGGAACAAGAAGAGAACGTTAAAAAAATATTATTACAAAAACATCTTAATATTAAAATAGAAACTAATTTGGATTCTTTTTAAATTTAAATGATATTTATTTAAAGAATTAAACAAGTTTATTGTATCACTGATTACGTAATTAGCCATTCTGATCCAAACTTGCATGTCATTATTTATAATCATGATAAATATTTTCATTATGTAGCATTTATTAAATATCTAGTTGTTCTAATTATTGTTATTATTATAATATCTGCATATAGTTAAATACTTTAGAAAATCCTTTAATTTCTCACTTCAATGTGCCTAACAAAGATTGATAAAATCTCAGCTCCTATGACANAGAAAATCCTTTAATTTCTCACTTCAATGTGCCTAACAAAGATTGATAAAATCTCAGCTCCTATGACAAAAAGTTGAATGGACAATATTTATGGTTGTTAGAAAAGATTTTATGGACACCTATTTACTAATTTATACTTCGAAAAAGATTCAAATATTATGTTTTAAGTATTGCCTAAATTATAAAAAAGAATTCTGAGTGAATGAAAATAACTTTAAGAACAAGAAATAAATAAATAAAAACACATGGACCATAAGATTGGATAAAATTTATGGAAGGTTTTTGAAGAATCAAATTATTCATCAAATCAAGCCTCCTTAAAATATTTATTTGGTCACTCAATCTCTTGCAATAATATTGAATATTAATTTATGTTATATATATTGCAATCTTAAATCTTAGAGATTAGTTACTTTAGTTTTTTTTTTTAATTTTTGCCTAATACAATACCTAAGCTTTAAAAGATTTTGGAAAGCAACCCCTCATCATAATCATTTGATTGGTTTTGACCAGGGGTGTAAACAAGTCGAGCTTAAACGAGCCTAGTCTCAACTCGTTAAAATAAAACATTGTTTGTGTTCGACTCGTTATATATCAAACACAAAAAATTTGTTCATGTTTGGCTCGTTGCATAGCGAGCCAAACACGAGATGTTCACTTACAACAAGTCATTTTGACAACCCTAGCCACACAGCTNATCAAACACAAAAAATTTGTTCATGTTTGGCTCGTTGCATAGCGAGCCAAACACGAGATGTTCACTTACAACGAGTCATTTTGACAACCCTAGCCACACAGCCGTAGGATGTTAAGGATAGGGTGACATTTCAATCTTATTATTTATATTAAAATACTCTTTTAAATAATTTTTTATTTTTATTTTTTAATTAATAATTTTAAACGATTACAAATCTTTTTAGCCTTGTAGTCAATCAAATTATTTCAAACCAAAACGAGTCGAGCACAAACTAACAAATCTTTGTTTGTATTCGGCTTGGTTGCTTAGCAAATGAATCGAACACGAGCTAGTTAATGAGTCGAACAGAACCTGTTCGTGAACAACAAGCAGTTTTGACCGCCCTAATTTTGACATGTTCATGGGAAAGATGTGTTAGTACTCGTATTGGATCAAGATATAGATGTACATCCCCTTCGTAACATATAATGAAATGGTTTTTCTACTAGTTTGAAAACACGTAAATGTCAATTAATGGATCGTAAGGATATTTTAAGCTAAGTCGAATATAACAATATATATTTTGATTATAGCTTGTTCACTCTTGCATTACCAATGATATATTACTACACAATCATCTATAGGTGCATTTGCATTTGCCCNTCTTTTTGCTTTAGTTATGGATGGTCTTACTGGACATCTACAGCAGGATGTACCTTGGTGTATGCTTTTTGCAANTATTTATTAATTGACAAAATATACTCCATGAATTTCTAACATAAAATGAATGAGTAAAGTGACAAAACGCAAGGAAAATAATAAATTAAACAAGTAGAATGAACTATATGTTTGTCAGTAAAAAAAGAAAAAAATCAAAGAGGTTCATTTCCGGAAACACCGAACTAAAATTTCGACAACCCCAATAAAATCCACCACAAAAAATAGTGCAAAGANGTAAAATATACTTATTTATTAATTGACAAAATATACTCCATGAATTTCTAACATAAAATGAATGAGTAAAGTGACAAAACGCAAAAAAAATAATAAATTAAACAAGTAGAATGAACTATATGTTTGTCAGTAAAAAAAGAAAAAAATCAAAGAGGTTCATTTCCGGAAACACCGAACTAAAATTTCGACAACCCCAATAAAATCCACCACAAAAAATAGTGCAAAGAGAGCCATACCTCTTGGAAAAGGGTCCTTCAGAAGTAACCGTGATCTTACTCTTCTCTCGCGTAACGCGTACAGCATCTCCCAACGTACCAGCTTTTCCGCCAAGAGAAGCGACCTTGATCCGCTCCAGAAGGAACTTCTCGNAAGAGGTTCATTTCCGGAAACACCGAACTAAAATTTCGACAACCCCAATAAAATCCACCACAAAAAATAGTGAAAAATGAGCCATACCTCTTGGAAAAAGGTCCTTCAGAAGTAACCGTGATCTTACTCTTCTCTCGCGTAACGCGTACAACATCTCCCAACGTACCAGCTTTGCCGCCAAGAGAAGCGACCTTGATCCGCTCCAGAAGGAACTTCTCCAGTGAGGCGATGTCCATGATCTTGTCCTCCACTGGCTTCGAACAATCGATGACAAAGGTCGAGCCTTTCTTCTTCCCGCCCTTAGCCCCGGCGCTGCTTCCCGTTCGGCTCATCTTTTCTTCTTTTCTCTCGCTCCTTCCTGAACAAAAATGAGTTCGAAGTTAGGGTTAGGGTTTCGAAGGACCGAGATGGTCGATTGGTATTTAAGGGTCGGCGAGTGTGGAATGAACCGCCAGATCTGTGTTACGTTATGCTTTTTGGCACCGTCGGATGATAAAATCGGTTGTTTGCTAATAATTTACGGGGGATTTACATAGCACACTATTCGTATATATTTACATATCTCACATATACATTTATATTTACACGCGTGCGTCTCAAACCTTTAATATCTCGCCTAAAAGAATATTATTATCACTTTTTAAGGGAAAAATTTTATGTCTGATGTGTGGGATATCCAGCTGAGCGCATTAGAATCATGTTTTACGCATATATCGTTTCCCGGATCTCTAGGCGTCCAGTTTGAGACCCTCTGACACATATTGAGGGGCATATTGTCAAGGTTGTTCTACTAGACTTTAGTAGTTACTTAAGTGAAAGTCGATCGGCATTTTGTCAGTCGTCCGGCTTCAATTGAACTAACAGATCTCATTCGGCATGTCGCTCGTGAAACTGGCTTAAACTAACATGTCCCTCTACAAATTTGTTCAAATGACCTTGAATGACTAAACGAACTACACGAATGCATCTAGAACGTCAACTTTGCCAAGGAATGACACATATATTGATATGGTTTCATGCAATTACAAAACACACACATCGAGGCATATTTAAATATTAAAAAATAATAATAATATAAAAAATAAAATCCCTAAATGCCTAGATGCTTGACCCCTCCCCGATTCCTCACGCAACCACACTCACGCTCCCCTTCTCTCCCAACGTTATCTGCTCTGATTCCTCAGGCGGCCGCGCCGACCTTCCCACCTCACCACCAGCACCATAAGCCTTCCATCTTGTTCAGATGTATGCTCTCGACTCATCACGCGACGATTACCCATACATAAGTTTTCCATCTTTTTTTCTTTTTATTTGTTTGTCTATTTGTATGTCGTATGTCCTTTTCCATTCAATTTCTCTTCTCTTCCAATCATTGATATGATCTTGGAGGGAGGTTTGTTCGAATAAAAAAATTTATACGACGACACATAAATAGAAAAGCCGACGACTCCGATGCCTAAAAAGAACCTAGAAAAAAAAAAAACATTACATTATTTAAAAATACTAATGTTACATGAATTCCCTACTGGGGCTCTAGGCCATAAAGAACTTCAAAAAGTGTTTCCCTTTAATATTGCTCGAGTTGCCCCAACCTCATTTCTTAGATGACTGTTTGATCAAACGGTATTTTCGGAGGCCTTTTATTGATTCGTCTTGCTCATGAAATTTTGGACCCATGATCGCGCATGACCGCCTGATATTGAGGTTTAATCGACTGGTACTCCCATCACAATGACTTCAAGGATTTTTACTCATAATCTATTGATCGACCTAAGAGAAATTGGGCTACATGATTCAACTTTGGCGGCTGAAGTTATAATCCAATCGTTGTGACTTGTGTCATACTTTTCTTTTGGTGCTTTGATCGAAACTTTATGATGCTATGTGTCTATTAAACTTGGTTTAATTTGGTCTTGTTGAGTAGCTTTCGCTTCTCTTTTTTGCAATCACATAGCTCTAAGGGTTGAGGTGGTCATTTATCACCACCCACTCTTTTAGTCAATCGAGGTACATATCTCGCCAATATTCTCTCTTCACAAGCAATCAATTCATCACATCAAATCATATGATGTCACATATTTCATACAATTAGCTTGTTTAGATTTGAACCTTTTGGAACTCATTTGACCTCTACAAACTTACAAATCATAAATCACTTGTAGCATGAGATTTCTTTTGAAGAAAAGAACATTTCAACAAATGTGGTGCTTCGTTACAATTTTTGTCAATCCTAAATTTAAACAATAGTTCTCTCAGCATTCACACAATCTCTATAAAGTTTTATTCCACAAAACATTTACAATATTGAATAGTCCTTATTCTCTCTTGGTTGACAAAAATTTTAATGCAACATGGTAATGTGTCATCATATTTTTTTCATTGGCATTAAAAGTAATCAGTAAATGTTGTTGAACGTATTATGATCAATTCAACAATAAAAATTTTAATTCACTAATCTCTTAAATAAATGACATCGAGAGCTTTAAAATGATATTAATTTGTTCAACATTTTGGAGTCAATTTTTTATGTCACTTTTTTTGTGATGTTCATTTGAGCCTATGGAGTTGTACCCTACTCTTAGGTAGTATCTCATAGCTCATAAACGTCCACTTGAGTTCCCTGAGCATACTGATGGCACCAGGGTATGGCGCACCTGTTGACCTTATATTTTATGGTGTATGTCCGACTGGTCATAAAGACTCATCGGATCTACTAAAGAAAAAACATTTGAATCATGCTATCTTAATTTGTATTTGTTAAAAGTTAAAATTGTATTTTAATGATTGTATGGAAGTGCTATAATTTTTCTGTGCGGACTTCTGACGTAGATCTACNGATGACAAAGGTCGAGCCTTTCTTCTTCCCGCCCTTAGCCCCGGCGCTGCTTCCCGTTCGGCTCATCTTTTCCCCTTTTCTCTCGCTCCTTCCTGAACAAAAATAAGTTCGAAGTTAGGGTTAGGGTTTTGAAGGACCGAGATGGTCGATTGGTATTTAAGGGTCGGCGAGTGTGGAATGAACCGCCAGATCTGTGTTACGTTATGCTTTTCGGCACCGTCGGATGATAAAATCGGTTGGGAAAAGAAATCGCTAATAATTTACGGGGCATTTACATAGCACATTATTCGTATGTATTTACATATCTCACATATACATTTATACTTACACGCGTGCATCTCAAACCTCTGATATCTCGCCTAAAAGAGTATTATTATCACTTTTTAAGGGAAAAATTTTATGTGTGGAATGTCCACCTGAGCGCATTGGAATCATGCTTCACGCATATGTCGTTTCCCGGTTCTAAAGGCATCCAGTTTGAGACCCTCTTGACACATATTGAGGGGTACATTGTCAAGGTTGTTCTACTAGACTTTAGCAGTTACTTAGGTGAAAGTCGATCGACATTTTGTCAGTCGTCCGGCTTAGATCGAACTAGCAGATCTCATTCGTCATGTCGCTCGTGAAACTGACTTAAACTAACATGTCCCTCTACAAATTTGTCCAAGTGACCTTGAATGACAAAACGAACCACACGATTACATCTAGAACAACAATTTTGCTAAGGAATGACACTCATATTGATATTGTTTCATGCACGTGCAAACACATGCACATCGAGACATATTTAAATATTAAAAAATAATAATAATACAAAAAATAAAATCCCTAAATGCCTAGATGCTTGAGCCCTCCCCGATTCCTCATGCAAGCACACTCACGCTCCCCTACTCTCGCAACGTTATCTGCTCTGATTCCTCAGGCGGCCGCGTCGACCTTCCCACCTCACCACCATCACTCTCTCACCATAAGTCTTCCATCTTGTTCAGATGTATGCTCTCGACTCATCACGCGATGATTACCCATACATAAGTTTTCCATCCTTTTTCTTTTTATTTGTATGTCTTATGTCCTTTTCCATTCAATTTCTCTTCTCTTCCAATCATTGATATGATCCTAGAGGGAGGTTTGTTCGAATAAAAAAATTATACGACGTCACATAAATAGACAAGCTGGCGACTCCGATGCCTAAAAAGAACCAAGAAAAAAAAAACATAACATTGTTTAAAAAATACTAATGTTACATGAATTGCCTAGTGGGGCTCTAGGCCATAGAGAACTTCAAAAAGGGTTTCCCTTTAATCTCGCTCAAGTTGCCCCAACCCCATTTCTTAGATGATTGTTTGATCAAACGGTATTTTCGGAGGCCTTTTATTGATTTGTTTGCTCATGAAATTTTGGACCCACGATTATGCATGATCGCCTGATATTGAGGTTTAATCAACCGGTACTCCCATCCCAATAACTTCAAGGATTTTTACTCGTAATTTGTTGATCGACCTAAGAGAAATTGGGCTACATGATTCAACTTTGGCAGCTGAAGTTATAATCCAATCGTTGTGACTTGTGTCATACTTTTCTTTTGGTGTTCCTTGAGCATACTGATGGCACCAGGGTGAATTTCAACCCGAGCGCACTCGCGCCCAGGTTCTGGCGCACCCGCTGTTCATATATTTTATGAGGTATGTCCGACTGATCATAAGGATTCATTGGATCAACTAAAGAAAAAACATTTGAGTCATGCTATCTTAATTTGTATTTGTTAAAAGTTAAAATTGTATTTTAATGATTATATGGAAAGGCTAGGAAGAAGAAGGTAAAGAGAGGCATTTTAAGAGAGAAAATACTTATAAGAAATACAGTTGATTTCGTAAATTAAGAGTAATTACATCTAAATCTTTGTATTTAGGCTTTAGGCTTATTGATTATTAAGTCTTTTTTATGTTTTATTTCCCATCACTAACTTAGGTATATAATCCTAATTTCTCTTTTGCTCCTCCACCCTTTTTAATATTAATAACCTGACAAGACTTTGTTCTTATGTTAAAGGATTCAGTTGTTCATTCGCTTGACTTAAAAGCTTGTTCAATAAACTTAAATAATCAACGTTTTTCATTTATTAATTTTTTAGGGTGTGTTTGGGCAGCCGCTTATTTGGAAACACGGACCATGGGGTTCTAACCGTGTTCCACATTTAGTGTAAGAAACTAACTGTGTTTTCGGATAAGCTGCTTAAAAGCAGTTTATAAACGATAAGACAGTGTTTTCAAAATGTCATCGCAGCGGATAAGTTGTTTGGATACTAGTTTTTCATCTGCAACGCTTGCGATTCTATGCGTGCGGAGCATTTATCATGTGAAATTTAGAAGCTTGCCTTTAATATAACTACTAGCTAATCAATTAGTATGGTACTATTTTTTAATGAATTAAATATCATTCCACCAACCGAAATCTGGGAACTTAAACCGAGTCCCTAAAAAAGCTAGAAAATATAGATTGACTCAGTAATTTGAGAGTAGTACCAATTTAATACAATATATTCAAGACATATATAAATAATTTGAGATAAAATAAAAAAATAGAATAAAAATAAAGAACATGTGTGTTATGGTACGACTAATATATCATATAGGGACAGACGTTGAACGAAGCGGAGCAGAGCGGAGCGAAATGGAAGAATCTGCCCAAGTCGGGAAATTACGTTATGTGGGTTGGGGGTGTTGGGTCAACGCCCCGCTATACGGTATATGGGTAATTTGTGAATTATATATTGTACTGTATGGGTTACTCTATGATTATAAATAGACATGTTTGTAATTCTAGGTCTTTTAGAGAGCTGAATATTGTATTCTGTATTTTTTTTCTGAATATTGAAAAGAAAGTCGTTGCTCTGCTCCCAATGATGTAGGTATCTTTGCGGAACCTCGTTAAATCTCTGTGTTCTTCTGAATTTCTATCGATTATTGTTTTTCTTCGCCATAATTTTCTCAACAAGTAATATCAGAGCCGGGTTCGAGGGAAAGAAAATTTTCGGTGGCGCAGGAAGAAAGAAGATTTGAAGAAAAATTAACAGCTAGATTTCAAGAATTCCAGGCGTTCCGCGAATTGCGGCTTGCGAGAAGATCGGGAGGCGCAGAAGATTGCTTACCTCCTTTCCGGTCGGCGAACAAGCAGATCGCGTGGGTTCGCGAACAGAAGGATCGTGACAGAGAGTTTCACGGTGCAGAAGTCATCAGTGCGGAAGGCTGCTGGGGAGTTGTCCGGCGCCGGAAGGAGCGAAGGATCACTGCTATAGGGCCTAGTTGGAAGGCGCACTGTTCCCGCAAGAGGCGGGAGGCAGAAGGAAGAGTTCGCGTCGCGGGAGGGACGTTCGTGCTTTTGTTTCGGCACGAAAATGAATCTTTCCTTCTATGTGTGGATCTAAAAAGAAAGGAAGTTTTGCAAAGGAAGATTCAACGCATTCGTGAAAGGAAGGTTCTCTATGAGAAATTGGAAGGAATCTTCCCATTTGTTTCCTTTGCTGGTTGGATCCATTTCCTTTGGAGGCTGTAGAGAAGAAAAATGAAGAAAATCAATAAATTCTTTTCCGCTGAAGAAAGAAAAGTTTTTGAATTTTACTTAATTAAAGGAAAGTTGTTTTTTTAATTAAGTTGATTTAAAGAAAATATTTAATTAAGAAAACTTAATTAAAATTTTCTTTGTTAGATCTGCGGAGGTGAGATTTATTTTGTTGGAGGCTGAAGAAAGGAAATGATTTGAAATTCAGTTAATTAAATGAAATATTTAATTAAGAAAATATTTCAATTCTTTTTTGAAAAAATTTTGTTGCTTTTCTGGGAAACTTAATTAAGGGAAAATCCTTCTTTGGTTGGAGAAAGGAAATCTTGGCTACGGTGTAGAAGAATATAAAATTTTACGAATTGTTTGTAAGACAGACGGGCTCGCGGGAACGAACAGGTGTGAAGTAGTTCAGATAAAGGGCTGAGGCAGTTCGACGAGTTATACTTCGGGGAGTTCGCGGTAGAGGCAGCGTCGCGACTTCGAGGAGCGACAGTTCATGAACCTTCGCGGCATTAGGCGAGGTGAAGTTAGCGAACAGGAGTTCGTGTGCAGCTACTGCGAACAGGAGCATTTGTGAACAGAGGAGTTTAGTGATGTTCAACCAGCGGAGTTTGCAATTTCGTCGCAGGAGGAGTTCCGACAAGTGGAGTTCGGTAAGGTGATGGCGAGCGAGCAAGCGCGATTATTCGCGAACAATGGTTTCGCGGAGGTATTTTGCGAAGGACTTCGCTCACGGGACAACAGTTTAGCCTAGGTGTTGGCGCGAACAGGAAAAGTGTTTCAACCCACATTTATGCATAAGAAACTCCATGATATATTTCTCCTAAGGGGCTTGATATTCGCAATGTGGAGATTTTCTCCTAAAGGGCAGGATATTCGCAAGATGGAGATGTTTTCTTCTAAAGGATTGAATATTCGCAAGGTGGAGATATTTCTCATAAGGGGCTTGATATTCGCAAGGTGGAGATTTTCTCTTAAAGGGCAGAATGTTCGCAAGGTGGAGATTTTCTCCTAAATGGCAGAATATTCGCAAGATGGAGATTTTTCTCTTAAGGGATTGGATATTCGCAAGGTGGAGATTTTCTCCTAAAGGGTTGAATATTCGCCAAGGTGGAGAATTGTTAGGTATGACTCATAATACCATAATTTGGAGTCTCTTGGAATGAAGAGATGTCTCTTGGAATTAAGGGGTGTTCCTCTTGGAATTTAGTGGGTTGAGATCAGCGTGGGCGCAACAGAAGCATGGTGGCCCAACCCACATTGGTGAAGGTGTAACTCAAAGATATCTTTTCTGCTAAGGGGCTGGATATTCGTCAAGATGGAGATTTGTTATGGTATGAATCATATACCATATAGTGACAGACGTTGGAACGAAGCGGAGTAGAGCGGAGCGAAGCGGAAGAGTCTGTCCAAATCGGGAAGTTACGTTATGTGGGTTGGGGGTGTTGGGTCAACGCCCTGCTATACGGTACATGTGTAATTTGAGAATTACATATTGTACTGTAGGGTTTACTCTATGATTATAAATAGATCTGTTTGTAATCCTAGGTCTTTGAGAGAGCTGAATATTGTATTCTATATATTTTTCTAAATATTGAAAAGGAAGTCGCCGCTCTGCTCCCGATGGATCGTAGGCATCTTTGTCGAACTCGTTAAATCTCTGTGTTCTTCTGGATTTGTGTCGATTACTATTTTTCTTCGCCCTAATTTTTTCAACAATGTGAAATCATTATTAAAATAAAAAAATAAATATAAATAACAAAATTAATTTAGCTCAAACACAAAAAAGAAAAAAGTAATGATACACTTAAAAAAAAAATGGTTCATGAAATGGGAAAGAAGATGAACAGATACTACGTCCGGACTCCAGACATAGAGATGTCCTTAGAGTTTAATAAAATCACGTCACGTGGAGATAACAAAAAAATAAAAAAAATCATTTTAGCACAAAGGAATATTCTTCCCGCATTATTCAGATGTTATTATGGTGATATTCATGTATTATTGTGTTTTGAAAATATTCCCGGTGTTATAATAACACAATAATACATCAGTTCCACCACAATAACACCTGAATAATACGAGATAACACGAGAGGAATATTCCACTGTGTTATCGGGTCGGATAGCAAGAAAATAAGTTTTTTTTTTACTTGTCAGCTTCACATGAAGCTGACTTATTGGACTCTAAACTTATCTCTACATCTGAACATAATAGTTGTTCAAAGAAAGATATGGCTCGATGAATCAAAATCTGAAATCAAAATTTTATATAAATTTCTTAGAAGTGAAATCTTCGCTAACCACCATCCCACGAGCATCCGCGTTACGGGCGGAGGACTTTCAACGCCCAACAACCAGGTTTTGGAAGAAGCCAAAATAAAGAAGTAATAAATCAATATAAAAAGGTATTATATATCAAAAATGTAATGCACTTGAAACGGAGTGAAGAATTTGAGAGCGTGGGTTATTTACTTTTAATTATTTTCTATGATAATTTCAATAGATACCGAAAGAAAATATCATTGAAAGCCACATAATTTAACCAGCCTCTACTTCTAACATGTTCTTTAATAGCTACTAATGAAGAAAGAAGACTTTATTTTACTTGAAAATGGTCATTATATGTCAATGAAGTAAATATTGACCCCCTAAAAATGTCATAATATCTTATAGTTTTCTTTTTTAGGTTGGTGAGCGCTCGAATGAGGGCTGTGATTGTTTTTCTTTTTCGTGGCGTAATGCTTCATTAGTATTCATAAATTTAACTGTTGATGAATTAGATGTGAATCATGTGTGACTTGGGTTGTAATCACTTGAATACCGCCCTAAAACTCTTTAAGGGTAGAGACAATCTCTTTTTTTAGGAGATAAATTGCTTGTCTGACCCAACGTGGGAGGGCCAAGAGTAATGTAGGGCAAAGTAATATTTTAGGAGGGATAAAATGGATATTTTAGAAGGGTAAAAGACAAAATTGACTTCCCATATAAGTAAGAAATCTAGAGGGTGGATAGCTTATCTTGTCGGGACCACATGTTGCGGGAGGAGCTTGGCGAGAAGAGAATACGGACAAGGTCCTCGCAGTGGAGAACGGACTCGACACAGAGGTAGGGTCGAAAACGACGGAGGCCTCAAAGACGAGGATGTGGTCGTTGGCGACATTGTAGACGTGAATGTAGGCCTGAACGACATTGGCGTAGGCCTTAACGGAGTCGTTCAGGTACTTAAGCACGTGAACCCTACGAGTGTTCAATGTCTCCTGAAACAGGGGTTTGAGAACCAGTAGAGGGTTCACCATCAGCAGGCTTTGGCTCATATCTAGCGCACTTGTTGACCTCATTTTTTTATGAGATTCATCTCCCTCTCTAGATACTAGTATCTATACACATGACTTCTCTACTGACTCTCCTAAAGGACTAGTATTGGGACCCAATCCACATAAAAATACAAGTCATCTCTTGAATTCATATAGTCTCATGTGCATGTTCTTGAATCCTCAATTATCGGTTGAGTCGATTGAGACCAATACATCGAAACTCAGGATAAGTTCCAATACGGATTGGAGAAGACCTAAGGAGACCTTTTGGACTTAGAAATTTAAATTTTTGAAACATCACAATTCACATCACACCCAAACTCACACTTTACATACACTTCCCCATTAAATCAAAATTAAAATCAAATTTCAAAAGAATCAATCATAAACCAAAATTCAAAATTAAAAAAAACCAAATTTGTTTCATTTTTTACATTCATTTGAGACTCTCCGGCGCGTGTTGAGGGGTGCGCTACCAAATTCGTTCTACTAGTTTGCGATCGTCGCTCAGGCAAAGATCGGCCAATATTTACTTGTCGGATGGATCCAATCAGAACAAAGTATCTTATTCATTGTGTCGCGTGTAAATCATACTTAAATTTACTCAATTGTCGATGACTCTGGATGACGAAACAGACCGCGCGAACACGTCTGAAGCATTGATTTTATGAAAGAAGAATACTCATATTGACATGGTTCTGATCGGGAACAAATTGCACTCAAACTGGTGCATTTAAATGAAATAATAATAATAAATTAGATAAAATATTTAAAAAAGGGAAATCCCTTTATAAAAACCCAAGTGACCCTCTCCCATGTCCCATTCATGATGAACCTAGGCCTCGGTCGACCCTCTCGATCGCGAGCTCCAGTCTCCGCACCTCTTCCAGCTGGTAGTAGCTCCGACGGAGGCCGATGAAGCCCATATTGAGTATTGTGGAGCCTGGTCCACTGTTTAATTTGGCAATCTTTGCGGTTATGGAAGTCATGTAATAAACCTTTAATTTAATTCCTTTTGAATTGTTTTCCTTCATGATAATTTACTTGCCACTAGGGCTGGCAAAACGGCTCGTTATTCGCGAACAGCTCGTGTTCGACTTGTTAATAGACTCGTGTTGTGCTCGTTAAAATCGTTCAATAAGTTAACAAGCCGAACACGAACAAAGATGCGTTCGTTCGTGTTCGGCTCGCTTTGGCTTGAAATACTACTCATCAAGTATATATATACATATAAAAGTAGTATTTTAAAAAATCTATTTGACTACAAGGCTATAAAGATTTATAATCAATTAAAATATTGATTAAGAAAATATAATAAAAATTATTAAATTAGATTCAAAGGATGTTTTAATATAAATAATAATTTTTAAATCTTGCTCAAACTCGTCTTATGGCTACGTGATTAGGGCTGTTAAAAAAAAACTCTTTGTTCGTGAACAGCTCGTGTTCGGCTCGTTAAGCAAACGAGCCAAACACGAACACATCTTTTGAGCTCGAAATATAAATGAGCCTGGTTTACACCCCTACTTGCCGCCCTTCTCCAATCATTTATCTCGCATCCGGTCTTTTACAAATAAGGCAGTTGCCTTATTAAAGTGGTATGAAGGAAGGAATTAAGTAATTCCTTAATGGCGTGAAGGAAGCAATTAATTAATTCCTTAGTGGCGTGAAGTTCTGCTTTTGGTTTTCCTTAATGGGCCAAAGCTTGGCTGATTAAAGCATGATGCAAGGAAATCGCAAAGGCTTGGTTACTTCCCTGACATTCTTCCTCTCGGTAATTGGCTTACGACAGACCAGCTGCTCCCTTGTCTTCTTCTTCGTCTGTGTGGCTCATGAGTAGAGAGAGCGAGAGAGGAAGGGAGAAAGTGTTTTCTTGTAAATTATAGATGCAATCAACGGTGAAAATCCTCGAGCTAATAAAATACTCTGTTGCTCTATAGACATGAACAATTTGTCGAATCATGTAAATCTGTGTGTTTGTTTGTTTCTAATTTGTCTCCATTACAATCGAACTTTCTCCCTCAGAGCTGGATCTCGCGCATGCGGTCTCTGTCGATGACCATCCCCTGCGGGTTTCCTCCCGACAGCCAAGCCCCTGCCAACAACTTATCTCCAATTGGCCACCCAAACCATGTTGCTACTCTATCACAGTGCGTGTCCTTCTTTTTATGGACCGAGAAAGGGACCCGAATAAAGCACTGCCTCATCCTATTAATTGCACCCCATTTTCTCTTATGGTTAACTTGAGAGATCCTTTCATAAGCTTTGTTTCCCTGATATGATTTTGTTGTGAAGAAGCCTTTTTGAGACAGAGCAGTGCTGCTTTGAGTTTGCTCTATTCTTTTTGTGTATGAAAGAAGAGGTTGATATGGAGAAGATGGTGGCGAAAGATGAGAGCTTTGTTGAAGAGCAAGAAGAAGAAGAAGAACACGGTCGGGTCAGCAGTTGCAGCTCTGAAGCTTCCTCTCCTGAAGACATTGGAAGTTGCATAATAGAGCCTATGAGAGATCCTTGAAGAATGCAGACTCATTGGGTTGCCCATTGCCCAACACCTCCACTTCAGATCCAATGAATGAACGCGTTAAAAATGAAAAGATGAAGCCAAAAATTTTAGAATTTGAGATGATGAGAGAGTGATTCACTCTCTGCCTTTAAAATGATGCATGTGAAATGCACATTTTTTATTTTGCTTGCGATATGATACTTAAATATCCTTGAAAAAATATATATTTTTTAATGTGTAATTAAGTATTAAATTGGATGTGAAAATATTTAATTTTGATATGTGCATTTCTAAATATGTATAGAAGTGCTTCAGTTATTTGCATGAGATTTGATTGAAGATGCATGAAAAAAATTATATATTAACACGTGAATTTCTAAATTTATCATGTGCAAAGCATAGTCGGCATGATGCCTATGTTGTATGTATGTGTGTAGCATCTTGTTGAGTACCTACACATGCACATGTGGTATCTCTTCATGTACATATGTCCCCATATTCACATGATTAGACGCTTGTACAATCACTTGAGGGGGTGGCCAACATATAATGCCTACCTTGTGTAACTTTTTTTTAGCAAAGAGTTAAACTACCCTCATCTATGGAAACACCTAGAAGTATCATAGGTATATCACATTTTGTCTTCCGGTACATGTCCTGCCACCTAGCTCACGACCTACTTAGCGCACAAAATTTGATCACTTAGGTGTACTACTTCTACTTAGTAAGAGTCGTGCCACCTAGAACCTATAACTGTCATGGGCACATTTATGTGCATCTCATGGGCCTTGAACTGTCCCATGGCACAACCTAGGACTGTCATGGGCACATTTATGTGCATATCATGCATTGTTTTTTGTCATCATTTGTATGTGCAAGTTTGGTTGCTTCTCGGGCTAAGTGTAATTCCCCTCAGGGTATTCTATATCGATGCAACTGAACTCAACATCATTCATTTTTGTTTAGATTGCATTTCATAGTGTGGCATTTGTGATTGCCAGTTGCATGAACATCTGGGTTACCTCTCGAGGGAGGTGTAATCTCTCAAAGAGTGTCTTGTGCCTGATGCACCCAAATTGAATGTCATGTGGAAGTTATATTTGCATATGCACTTGCACAACAACCACTCCTATTATTGAGCATATGTCACCATATGCTCATGATGAGTGGTATGACACTTTTGAGATGGCTAGCTCACCTTGAACTTCCCATCTCACATATCCCTAACTAGATTGTTGTCACCTAGCATGCAATTATGGTAGGATATCCTTGGTCATATGGATACAATCAATTTAATTCGCATGACCCGTGTTCGTGCATAACTCTTTGTAGCTTTGTTCATATACTATTGTTTACCTCATACAATCACACCAATAAGTGAATTCATGTGGTTTTATGCGAGTGTTCACCTAGCATGAACTCATGTCTGATTTATCCTATGGTATCTGATGTGATTGTTCATACCCCGATAGAGCAGCCAAATCTAGTTTAGCCTCATAGCACACCTTTCCAATCGTTCATGCCTTGATAGAGCAATAACGGTATGTTATGTCACTTCGCATTTTTCATGTGCATTACCTAGTGTGGCTTGATGGAAAATTAACCTCATGAGATGAGTGACCTAATGTTGGTCGTGATGCCTTAAGTAGGATTGCTTAAAAGGATATCTCAGTGAGTAATGCAAATTATCACATTGTTATCAGCATGTGTGTTTCTGCTAAGGTTCAAAGAGGTCTAGCATGGGCCACTTAGGCTTTTCTTTTCTTAGGATGTATTTTGAAAATATAAAAAATAATATATTATTATTAATATTTATCTTGTTTTGAATCTTTTTTTGAAACTAATGCATCTATAACTTAGACCATAAGTGGTCGACTCTTTAAAAGCGTTTGTTTGCATAAACTTGTTATGTTAGTGGCACATAGTATAATTTTTGGATCTTTAGGATGGGGTCGGGGATGACGACCTCGCCAAAAACATACACCAAGATATAGCCACATTTTTTTTTAACGCACTTAGATATTTATATTAGGACACCATATTTTATATGCTTGCTAGAATAAGGTAGGGTGTATTTAGATTTTTTTTATATATCTTGTTGTTGTTCCTTGGGTTGTGTCTAGCCTGGTATTTTTGCTTGATGCCTTGTGTGTTTATCGGGTTCAAGACATGCTCACTAGCATGTTAGGCGAGGCTTTCTTGAAGGGAGCCATGTCCAATTGGAAGGAGTTTCATGATTTAAAACTAACATATTTTTTGCAGGCACTGCTTGGCTCTTCTCCTGTCAGATATGACTCATTATATGTTGCATGTAACAATACATGACAACACCTTTATTGTTGGTCGAGTCATTTTTTTATTTTTACATGAATTTTTTTAGAGTCCTTAGGCTTAGTCTATATCAGAAATAAAGTACTAGTACGTGTTCCAAGACGTTTGATGCATAAAATTACGTGGCAAGGAACAAGTGCAATAATTAGTGTCTCGTATCTTAATTCTAAATTTTTATTGATGTATAACACTAGGATCACACATGTATATGTGAAGCTGACTGCCTTTTTCCTCTTTTGGGAAATTTCGCCGACACAGCAGTGCCCTGCCTTTTCTATTATTTTTTTATTGAGTGNATCTTGTTTTGAAACTTTTTTTGAAACTAATGCATCTATAACTTAGACCATAAGTGGTCAACTCTTTAAAAGTGTTTGTTTGCATAAACTTGTTATGTTGGTGGCACATAGTATAATTTTTGGATCTTTAGGATGTGGTCGGGGATAAAGACCTCATCAAAAACTTACACCAAGATATAGCCACATTTTTTTAACACACTTAGATATTTATTTTAGGACACCATATTTTATATGCTTGCTAGAATAAGGTAGGGTGTATTTAGATTTTCTTTATATATCCTGTTGTTGTTCCTTGGGTTGTGTCTAGCCTGGTATTTTTGCTTGATGCCTTGTGTGTTTATCGTGTTCAAGACATGCTCACTAGCATGTTAGGCGAGGCTTTCTTGAAGGGAGTCATGTCCAATTGAAAGGAGTTTCATGATTTAAAACTAACACATTTTTGTAGGCACTGCTCCTGTCAGACATGACTCATTATACGTTCCATGTAATAATACATGACAAAACCTTTATTACAGGTCGAGTCGTTTTTTTGTAATAATACATGACAAAAACTTTATTACAGGTTGAGTAGTTTTTTTTATTTTTACATGAATTTTTTTAGAGTCCTTAGGCCTAGTCTATAAAAAATAAAGTACTAGTACGTGTTCCAAGACGTTTGCTGCATAAAATTACGTGGCAAGAAACATGTGCAATAATTAGTGTTTCGTATCGTAATTCTAAATTTCTATTGATGTATAAAACTAGGATCACACATGTATATGTGAAGCTGACTGCCTTTTTACTCTTTTGGGAAATTTTGCCGACCCAGCAGTGCCCTGCCTTTTTTATTACTTTTTTTATTGAGTATATTTATTTTCATGCTAAGTGTTGACATTCTCGCTTTCTTGGCTTGTAGTTTGTATGGGAGCTTGTTGAATATAATTTTTAGGCTATGTAAGTTTAAAATGTATATTTTTCTATAGAAATTATAATAATAAAAGATTATGATTAATCAATATTTAGGATTAAAATATTACTACTTTTAAAGCATGCACTTATTTTTCTGCATGGCTTTCGGGCTGGTTTTAAATAGNAGAAGTAAAATATCACTACTTTTAAAGCATGCACTTATTTTTCTGCATGGCTTTCGGGCTGGTTTTAAAATAAATTTGAATGTATGGTTATATCTCAAGTCATTCTTAATAAAGCCTCCACATTAGGGGTTTGACTAGATAACTGCATCATTTTCATGTCCCGGGGATGAGCCATCGTGCTTCTTCAACCAAGCTAGCTAAGCATAAGATTTTTTACTTAGGGGTTGTTTAATGAGCCTAAGGTCTTAGAGGCTTCCCAACCCATATAGGGTATAAGTCCTTTGTAGGAGTGTTTTAGCTTTTTAGTTGGATCACCCTTTTTTTTCTTCATTCCAGATGTATCCTTGTCATTTATTCGGTGGGTGTAAGTCCCATTTATATGAATTTCACCTATATAGAGTCATAGGGATTAGACATTTCTTTCCTCTAATTTTAGGGCTACTGAGATTTCTTGGACAATGCAACACACGAATTGTTGACAAGGGATCTCAGGTCAGGCTAGATCAACTACCTTCATGGCCAGGTAGATCTAGGCTCTTAATAGCTTGGGATGTCAAATCCATAGAATCCTGATCCAACTATCTTTACTCAATTAGGATTTCCTACTCTTTTACTGACAACCCCCTTTGAGCCAGTCTCCCTTTGGATATCTCATTGATGTCATCTCATGGGCCTTGATTGCTGATAAGTCGCCACTCATTTGGGATATAGTGATTCACCCTTTAGTCATATGACCTGATAGGCATTGAAACACGTGGATGTTTCTATCGAGAAGACACAATTATTTATTAGGCCTTCTTTGTCAATAGGCCACCGACCACTTGCAAATGTGAGGGATTCACCCTCCCCCTTTGGTTCAATATAGGTTTTGGAAGTGACGAGATGCTCCTAGTTGAGATAACCATGTTCCTTTATTATACTTATTTCACTAGTTACACAAATTATAAGTAAGGTTCATAGTATCAAGAGTTTTCTTGGGTATCTCCCAAGATGTAATTAACTAAAGGAATATGTTTTTTTGGGAGTTTCTCCTGTTCTCAAAATAAAATATGAATTTTAGTTCTTTGGTTATTTGGGTTTCTTATTAAAAGATTTTTTGTGGATATGTGCTTCGAGATGTTTTTATCCGATCTCATTTTGGACATACACTCTTGACTTATCGCTTAAGGATAACCTTACGTAAGTTCTCCATTTACTTTTTAACTTAATTGTCTGCTTGGTTCCATCTTATTTTATCCTCTTCCTCTGAATCATCTCGATGGTTCAAGGAAGATGACTATTTAAAAAAGATA
The DNA here is from genome assembly GCA_002079205.1 of Phalaenopsis hybrid cultivar. Lineage (NCBI taxonomy): Eukaryota > Viridiplantae > Streptophyta > Magnoliopsida > Asparagales > Orchidaceae > Phalaenopsis > Phalaenopsis hybrid cultivar. The sequence goes on along the minus strand of JXCR01100650.1, from coordinate 50,400 downwards.
ATTATAAGATGATAATCAGATGAGCTGGTGACTTAGAGTTCAAAAGAACAAAAAACACAACAATTAATGATATCACTTCTGATAGCAACTATCAACCCTTGACTACATAGAGTGTTCGTAGCTTATGTGAGACCATCAAATCATCTCGTGGATGGAATCATTCGACTACCTGCTTAATCAAAACAGTACGCAATCTAAACCATATTATGTTGTACATATTTGAAAATTTTTTATATAAATGCCTTAGACAAATCTCATGAATTATACAATAGGCCTTAATTTTCTAAAACATATTAAAAGTTCAAAAAAGATATCAAACAATGTGAAGTTCTCAAATTGCAACCACAATTAACTCAAAATTTTATTTAACCACATCCATCATCATTTTGCCCGTCATAACCCATCGTCTATTGGGCTATGTCTATCGCGTTCGTGCAGGGACCCAACATTATTTAGATTTTTTGTATGTTAGAATGTAAATACTCGAGGTAAACAATGATGAAGATCTCATTCTCAATCGACTCCTCTTCATCATTCGCTATAACTCTAGCTCATCAAGGTTTAACAATTACATTTGATCCTAAATTTTTAAAAGGGATTTCCTATGCTCATTGGCACAATCTCTTAATCCATATAACTTTCACATGTGATTTGTTATATCATTAGGGATGGAGGGGGAGTCATCTCTTGTAATCATCCAATCTTTAATTGCCTCCACCATTGATGATCTTATTGATTGTTCTCATGCAAACTTTTAGAACTTTTCAGCAAGTCTATCCTAAAATATCCAAGCATGAATTCCTATTTTATTAATGTTCTAAAGAAAGTTTTATAAATGTTTTACACTCTAATATATTAAGAAATATACATAATAAAAAACTTTTTATATTTTCCCTCAAAGCGGATGTGGATCAATAGGTTAAACAATAATAATGTTTTTATCATGCCTATATATTTTGTCTCTCTTTCAATCTTTTAGTAAAGNTCTATCCTAAAATATCCAAGCATGAATTCCTATTTTATTAATGTTCTAAAGAAAGTTTTATAAATGTTTTACGCTCTAATATATTAATAAATATACATAATGAAAAACTTTTTATATTTTCCCTCAAAGCGAACGTGGATCTACAGGTCAAACCATGATAACGTTTTTATCATGCCTATATATTTTGTTTTTCTCTTTCAATCTTCTAGTAAAGTAACTAGAACATAATGTTTTTCACCCTCTCTCTCTCTCTCTCTCTCTCTTTATCTCTCTCTCATTTCTCTCTCCAACCCTTTCATATAAACACTTGAACTCATACGATCTCTTAAATCTTTTAAGATAAGAAATTTTGTCATGCATAGATGTCGATGGGTGTGGACCATTATCCTCCTTGGATATTCAACTTGGTCACTTTCCTTACATAAGAGAAAATCATAAAAGTAAAAAAAATGATATCAAAAGTCAATAAATGCAGGTGTCAGGCACCAATTATAAGCATCAAATGTTAGATGACCAATAAAGAATATCAAATGTTAGAAGTTCTCAGAAGATTAGCATAACACCTCATTATAAAAGAAGAGACAAATAGACTAATACGGTTTGTATCAGATGTCAAACATTAATTATTGATAATTAAATATCATCACATGGTGGTGATGTTGATCTTCAACATGGTTGATGGACTATATCAGTTGGTGGTGAANTTTCATATAAACACTTGAACTCATACGATCTCTTAAATCTTTTAAGATAAGAAATTTTGTCATGCATAGATGCCGATGGGTGTGGACCATTATCCTCCTTGAATATTCAACTTGGTCACTTTCCTTGCATAAGAGAAAATCATAAAAGTAAAAAAAAATGATATCAAAAGTCAATAAATGCAGGTGTCAGGCACCAATTATAAGCATCAAATGTTAGATGACCAATAAATAATATCAAATGTTAGAAGCTCTCAGAAGGTTAGCTTAACTCCTCATTATAAGAGAAGAGACAAATAGACTAATACGACTTGTATCAGATGTCAATGACTATCAGACATTAATTATTGATAATTAAATATCATCACATGGTGGTGATGTTGATCTCCAACATGGTTGATGGACTGTATCAGTTGGTGGTGATGACCATCATAAGTATCGGTTGATGATTACCATCAAACAATAACTTGAGCAGTTTCCTTTAAGTTTGGGTACTACTTCCACCAATTATTTTTTCCTAAATGCGTACAAATGAAGGCTATTAAAAAAAAAGATTAGGAGATATTTTAAACAATCATATGCAAAGGCTACATCCACTATCTGACAAAAAAAGCCCTTATTTATTTATGGTTTTAATGCTTTATTAAACCTAAACTTAAAGACCTTATTTTTTTTATATTTATTTGGTCAAGAATTATGTTATTTACTACAAGCATACAAAGTTTTCAAATAATGACAATTATTTTAGTACTTAATTAGACCCATTCATTTTAGCTCAAATAAATAAATAAAAAAGTCTAGATACCACTAGTTTCACCTTATAAAACAACACTATTCAATTTATAAACATGATCAAATAGAAATCCACACCTTGAAATATGAAATTTGTGTCAAATTCATGCTTGATTAGAAGGAAAAATAGATATGTCAATATATATTAGCTATTCATTTATTCAAGAAATGATCTTGCATGTAAAGAAATGGGGATCCCATACCCATAAGTAGTGTATGTATTCAAATTATTAAAAGGAAGATTTACATACATATCACTCAATTCATATGTATTTACATATCTAACAATAAAACTTTAATTTTTATACACATGCCAGTTTATCTATGCATAAAGGGCTGTATGTTATCTTATAAGTGTTGAAATGGTCACATTCTTTATGATTTAATGTGAAATGAATAGGGCTGTCAAAACGGCTCGTTGTTCGCGAACAACTCGTGTTCGACGAGCCGGACACGAAAAATATTTGATCGTTCATGTTCGGCTCGTTTTAGCTCGAAATACACTATAAAGATTTATAATCAATTAAAAGTATTAATTAAAAATAGATTCAAATGATGTTTTAAATATTGCCCCAATCTTTAACATTTTATGGCTACGTGATTAAGGTTGTGAAAACGACTCTTTGTTCGTAAACGGCTCGTGTTCGGTTTGCTAAGCAAATGAGCTGAACACGAACACATTTTTTGAGCTCAAACTCGTGTTCGGCTTGTTTACACCCCTAAATATAAAAGATTTTTGAGATATAAATATAAAAAATAAAATTTGGGAGTTAGATGTGTAATTACTTAGGAACTAGGCGGCATTTATGTAAATGCCACATCCTTAAAATAATGGAACCAATTGTATGAATCACCATTTCATCTGACAACTTTATGAAGTCTCCAATCATAAATGTATATTCTAACTCATGCCATATGACGCAGCGGTATTTTTGTAATTTGAATAAATCATAAGGATAATTTTTTTAAAAATGCGATAAGAATAAGTGGCATGTGTCTAATTTATAATAATAATAAGGATAATTTTGTTAAATGCGAGGAAATGGCCTGTTTCAAAGACATTCAAACCCAACGGCATAACTCTACTCCTATTCATATTAATTTGCAATGTTCATGAATCATGACATTCAAATTAAGACAAATTTCCATACATGCCACATAACTTATAAATATTTATATATAAAACCTCTAAAAATTGATATTTATATTTATAACATTTTAACGCCATACATAGGGGTGTAAACGAGGGAAACACAAGCTAGCTTAGGCTCAGCCCGTGTTCGGCTCGTTTACATTTCAAGCTCAAAATATGTGTGTGTTCGGCTCATTTGCTTGGCGAGCCGAACATGAGCTATTCACGAATAAATAGTTGTTTTGACAACCCTAATCACGTAGCCATGAGATGTTAATGATTGTGGTAAGATTTAAAGCAACATTTAAATCTAATTTAATAATTTTTATTCTATTTTCTTAATTAATACTTTTAATTGATTATAAATCTTTGTAGCTTTGCAGTCAATTATTTTTTTTTTTAAAAATACTACTCATCAATTTTATATATATACATAATTGATTAGTAGTATTTCGAGCCAGAACAAGCCGAATAAGTACGAACAAATATTTGTTTGTGTTGTTCATGCTCGGCTTTTTAACTTAGCAAACGAGCCGAACACGAGCTGTTCACGAACAACTAGTCATTTTGACAGCTATAGTCATAAACTTGGTCAATAAAATTTTTTTATTTTTTAAATGTTAATAATATTGATTTTTTTGATATAATATTAAGAATTTGAATGTTATACATGCAATTATATAGCCATGAAATTAATTACCAAATTTTCGAGAAAAAAAATTGCAGCCGATTAAAAGAAAAAAAATATTATCATTTTTTCCACAAAAGAATGATGAACACTTCAATTTATGAAATTGATTTCAACAATTACTCATCCAAAGAAATATTATACAATTTACTTCTCTAAAAAAAAAAAAAATTAAAAACACAAATTCAATCTCTCGTGAAAACGAAGATCTTCAGCTGAAGAGGAAAAAACAAAAAAGTAAAAATCTATTGAAGCAATCATATGAACAGAACGACGCAAGAGCTGACAAATTGACCGGAACGTGAGATCTAATCATCAGAATCGCCGCCCCCAAAAACACGAGTGTAAAGAAGAAGAAGGACGATGAACAGAACAAGCACAATTCCAGTCGACGGGCCACTGATTTGGGACAGAACATCGGGCGAACCTGATAAGAATCTGGAGAATTGAACCCCCGGATTAGACGACAGGAATTGGATGAAGATGAGCAAGGTAACGGGAACGAAAAGAAGACCGATCGGCCCGAAAAGCCCTTCGATGAACTCTCTCGCGGTCTCCCCGCCATCCACCAACAGCAGAGGGGTAATCACCACCAATCCCGCCACCGCAACCACCACCGCAGTCTCGACTCCGGCGATGCCTCCCCGTACCATCGAGCGAGCGAGAGGGAGATGAGGATTAGAGAGTGGAATTTGGTGGGAGGAAGAAGAATGGAGGTGGGGTTGAATTTGGATGGAAGGGAATTTAATAAGATTGATGAGCTTGTAGGGTTGAGATGGGTGCCTAAAAAAGAACATAATTTGTTTGGGTAATAGTTGAAAGGGAAATTTTATGTGGGAGGTAGATGAAAAGTTTGGGCTTTTTTTTAATGAAATTGTATTGATGTTTGTGTTTTGTAATGCCAAATTTAAGACATTAATATGGTTCAAGANTGGTTGGGAGGAAGGAGAATGGAGGTTGGGTTGAATTTGGATGGAAGGGAATATAATAAGGTCGATGAGCTTCTAGGGTTGAGATGGGCGCCTAAAAAAAGAATATAATTTGTTTGTGTATAGTTGGAAAAAATATTACATCAGTACTACGCACATAAAGGAACGTGAGTATCAAATAAAATCACGTCACGATATCCCGCGCGACGCAAAAAAAAAAA
>JXCR01100650.1:28663-44915 GCA_002079205.1 Phalaenopsis hybrid cultivar | reverse complement strand
ACGCCACGTATCCCGCGCGACGCAGAAAAAAAAAACGGCGCAGTAACACGGGGAATATTCTCCNGATGTACATATTTTGGCATCCAATTCTTATGTATGTACATGACTGGCATTTAAACTTTATTATTTATATTTACGACGCTCAAAATTTTCATATCACATAAAAATATTATTATTTTAACTTTTTAAAAGTGACATATAAGTTTTCATGTATGCTTAAGATTGGTATAATTGAATTCATATACTTCTAGGATTCTAGAGGTGTACGTGAAAAATAGGGTTTCTAAGCATATTGTATTACTTAAATCAAAATTAATTTTTGGGAGGTTAAGAGAATTGAAATAAAAGCTTGCAATGTCTGATGAAAAGTATGATCTATCTAGAAGGTAGTTGGATTAAAAATGATAGTTATTGTGTGTTAGAAGATTCACGGCAGTAGAGTGATAATTTAACGTCTTAGCGTTGAATGAAGATCCATCACACATTCAAATAATTAAGAAGTAACAAGAGGAGATACTAATAGTTTTAATAAGAAAAAATACTATTAAGAAAATCATGAGGCCTGGCTTATTGAATAAATAGGTTCATTCTTCTCTTGAATTAAAGAATATGGAATTACAAAGTTAATATTCACAAACGTACAGTAACAGTTAAATAATAATAAATATGATTGAGCTACAACATATATTTTTCTTGACTATATAATAGCAACACTTGGCCACAAAAAGGCCTTAGACGGTTGTTGCAATAGCAGTAGTTGACCACAAAGGTTGTAGTCCGAGAATGTAACAATAGTAGTTGGTCACAAAAATCATAGTTGGTGTTTGCATTATTGTTAGCTTGTCACAGAGGTCGTATTTGANATAATAATAAATATGATTGAGCTACAACATATATTTTTCTTGACTATATAATAGCAACACTTGGCCACAAAAGGCCTTAGACGGTTGTTGCAATAGCAGTAGTTGACCACAAAGGTTGTAGTCCGAGAATGTAACAATAGTAGTTGGTCACAAAAATCATAGTTGGTGTTTGCATTATTGTTAGCTTGTCACAGAGGTCGTATTTGAAGTTGTAGTAGCAGTTAGCCACATAGGTTTTAGTTGGTGACATAGGCAATTGTTGGTGACTATGTTGGTTGGTCACAAATGTTATAATTGGTGACTGAAATAGTGTTAGTTGATTACGAAGGTATAGTTAGATATTGTTATAATTTTAGTTGGCTACAAAGATTGTAGTTAGATACTGTAATAGCTTCAGTTTGNTAGCAGTTAGCCACATAGGTTTTAGTTGGTGACATAGGCAATTGTTGGTGACTATGTTGGTTGGTCACAAATCTCATAATTGGTGACTGAAATAGTGTTAGTTGATTACGAAGGTCGTAGTTAGATATTTTTATAATTTTAGTTGGCTACAAAGATTGTAGTTAGATACTGTAATAGCTTCAGTTTAACATTTAAGCCATAACTGGAGACAAAAAGCGTTAATTGGTCATGGAGGTCGTAGTTGGAGATTGTAATAATAGTTAGCTACATAGACCATAGTTGGTCATATATGTCATGCTTGTGATAGTTAGTCATATAGGTTGTAGATGGTCAATATGTCGTAGTTGGTAGTTGTGGTAGTAGTTAGTCACATAGGTCAAAGTTGATCACATTGATTGTGGTTGGTAGTTGTGATAGCAATTAGGCTACATGGGTCATAATTTGCCAAATTAGTCATGGACAATGTTTGGTAGTTGCAGTAGCTTCAATTAGTCAGAGAGACTGCATTTGAAAGTTGCAGTAGCAATTAGCTACATAGGCTATAGTTGGTCACATAAGCTATTGCTGATGGTAGGGGTGTAACTGAGTTAAGCTTACTTGTGAGCCAGCTCGAGCTTGACTTAATAAGTGGCTCGTAAATTGAGCTCTATAAGCTAAAAAGACAAGCCAAAGTTAGCCTTGACTCAACTCATTAACTCCTTCAACTCGTTTTAAAAATTATTAATATAAAATATACTCAAAATATATTGAACTTGCAGACTTTANACTTAATAAGTGGCTCGTGAATTGAGCTCTATAAGCTAAAAAGACAAGCCAAAGTTAGCCTTGACTCAACTCATTAACTCATGATTCAACTCGTTTTAAAAATTATTAATATAAAATATACTCAAAATATATTTAACTTGTAGACTTTATCTTTAAAGTATTAAAAATATTTTAAAATAATAATATTTATTATTTTTTATTAAATGATTTCTTATAATTTCTCTCATAATTTAGCATTTTATTTATCTTTTTATTATAACACTACCTTAAATTAATATTTTTTTCTCTCTTTTCGGCTTGAACTTGTAGACTTAAGTTCAAGCTCGAGCTCGAACTTGATGAAATTAACCAAGCTCAAACTCAAATCGAGGGGTGGCTCAAGCTTGATTTGACTCGTTTATACCCTTAGTTGGTAGCCATAATAATAGTTGGCTACGTAGACTGTAGTTAGTCATATTGGTCATAGTTAATAGTTGTAGTAGATAGAAGTTGTAGTTGGANCGAGCTCGAACTTGATGAAATTAACCAAGCTCAAACTCAAATCGAGGGGTGGCTCAAGCTTGATTCGACTCATTTATACCCTTAGTTGGTAGCCATAATAATAGTTAGCTACGTAGACTGTAGTTAGTTATATTGGTCATAGTTAATAGTTGTAGTAGTGCGAACTAACCATAGAAGTTGCAGTTGGAAGATGTGATAATAATTAGTCACACATGTCATGGTTAGTAATTGTAGTAACATCAATTGGCGACAAAGGTCTTTGTTGAAATCCTTAATAGTCTAAGTTAACCTCAAAGGCCGTTGTTGAGAGTTGTAATAACAGTTAGCCACATAGGTTGTAATTAAACACATAGGTCATAGTTCGTAGCTGGAGTAGTGTTAATTGACCAAAGATGCCAAAGTTGGAAATTGTAATAGTAGTTAGTCACATATGTCATAATTTATCACACAGGCTACAATTGGTACTTACAGTATCGTTAGTTGGTCACATATGCAATAGATGGTGACTGCAATATCATCAGTTGCCCATATAAATGATGTTGGTAACTACAATATTGACAGTTAGCTACATTGGTCGTGGTTGGTGACTACAATATTGTGAATTAGTCTCATAGATCATAATTGGTGATTGTTACTTAGAGATTGCAATATTATTAGTTGGCCATAAAAATCATAGTTAAAGATTACAATAACATTAGTTGGCTACATAGACTGCAATGGAAACTTTAAATATAAACTTGTCATAGAGTTCGTAGTTGGTGCTACGCAAGTTGGTGGCAACAATCCTCCTCTCAAGTTTATTATTTTACAACATGGACAACTCTTATGGGTATAAGACGTATAGAAAACTTCAAAACCCGAAAGAAGTCATTGTATTCTGAATACGACGATTATAAACAGTTTTTTTATTTGAAGTTATCCCTGAATCTTTATTATGGTGTTATTCATTTACATTATATTTGAGGTACGTTGTTACATTATATTCAGGATACATAGCTACATGATATTTGTGATACTTTGTTACACTGTATTCATGATACATTGTTAGCTAGCTAAGTTTGTCGACAACAGCGGGAAGGGACATCCGACAATGGTCAACGATGTATGACGAGCAATGATTGATACTGGTCAGCAACTGCAAAGATCGGGATTTATTGTCGAGTCTTTAGTCTAGAATGTTATTGAATTCGACTCATTTTCCTCTCACGTCTAAGTGAAGAGAGGGGGTATATTTATAGCCCTTTGAGAGAGGGACATTTTGGTCTTTAGGTGAATAATTTCCCCAACCACATTACAGTACAACTCATATTGATCTCTTTTGATTATAAGATTTTTAATGATTTTATCAAAATTAACAGAGCTCGAACTTGCTAAATTTATTTTATGGAGATGCTTGATCTGACTATAGATATGTCAAATTTGAAGTTTGTTTGCTCATTAAACCAATAACTCAAAGCCTCCAAATGAGCTTTAGTGACTTGAACCAGACTCGATTGAACTTGAATTTGACTAACTTTGACATCATCGGGTTCGACTTATCAAGAAGGTCTACTTGACTAGAAATTTATTGAAATTGGAGCCCCGAATGATCTTTACTTTGAATCTAAATATNGGGGGTATATTTATAGCCCTTTGAGAGAGGGACATTTTGGTCTTTTGGTGAATAATTTTCCCAACCACATTACAGTACAACTCATATCGATCCCTTTTGATTATAAGATTTTTAATGATTTTATCAAAATTAACAGAGCTCGAACTTGCTGAATTTATTTTATGAAGATGCTCGATCTGACTATAGATATGTCAAATTTGAAGTTTGTTTGCTCATTAAATCAATAACTCAAAGCCTCCAAATGAGCTTTAGTGACTTGAACCAAACTCGATTGAACTTGAATTTGAGTAACTTTGACATCATCGGGTTCGACTTATCAAGAAAGTCTACTTGACTAGAAATTTAATGAAATTGGAGCCCCGAATGATCTTTACTTTGAATCTAAATATTTTTTTTCCAAAAGTTATTTCATAATTCATATTAAATAATAAAATATTTTTTTGTCCTCGCATCAATATTAAAGTACAAATATGGTTCCAGCTTACCTAGAAAAAATCTATTGAGGTCCCGCTTGGATGCTGCGTTGCTTTCCAAAAAGCATTTTTAACTCCTTTGAGAAGTTAATTAAAATTATTCAATAAATTTCTTCTTTTATTTACTTAATAAAATTAATTGCATACTTATTAGCAGTTACTTACAATGATCTTGAAAATTTCGAACAGTCCATAAAATGAGAAAATTAAAAGATGGTGGCGGCATCTGTAACATTGGATTGAGAAAAAAATATTACCTCAGGAGTACTGATGCATCAGTACTTCAATGGTGAAGTGCCACGTAGACAATGGTCCCACCGTGATGCCTACGTGGCACCACACCATTGGAATATTGACCTGAGATAATATTTTTTTCTGGATTGAGATGTTAAGATTTCTTGTGGAAGTTGAATTAGACAATCGTCATTTTAATAATGAAGGTTGGTAGAATTTAATGCAAAACTTTCAAGAACAAATAGAACGCGAATACACCAAATCACAATTAAAGAATAAATGAGTTCAATTAAGAAATAATTAGATATTATGGAATGAGCTTAAGCAAGGTTCTATTGAGTTAGTTTGGGATCCTAAGAATAAAGACAATTGATACGCCTGATGAATAATGGAAAGAAAAGTTAGAGGTAAAGACTGCAATAGTATATCATTATATATATATATTTTTTTTTATAAACTTTATTTAATACATAAATTCTCTAAGTGTGCATGTTATTGATATAGGCTATCCTAAATACAAAGAAAATTCATTTTTGCCGCATAGACCCTGAGTTAGAAGAGAAGCTTGATTTGATGTTCATGGTTATGATTGCTATTTGTTGTCCTGCATGAACTCTCAACCAATATATTGGAGATGTGCATAAATTAAGAAAAAACAATATAATTCAATTAATCTTTTAAAATGTTCCACACATGATATTGATAATGTCACGTATTGTAGATAATATAGTTGCAAACTCTCGATTAAAGCTATATCTTATATCTTTGATATTCATTAATGAAATGTTTAAAGATTAGCGAGATTTGACGACTTTAATGAACTAGATAAGATTAGACAGGTTTACTTCATTTGAATTTCAAAAGTTTTAATCCTAAGGGTTGAGCCCAACAATTGACTGTTAGAGTCATGTTGTTGAGCTTGAATCAATGAATTAAGTGGGGGCGATCATTTGGATTTGATTGGGTTATGATTGGATAAGATTAGAAGTGGCTTTTGAACATGTCTGAACCAGAGTTCAATTAGATTTGAGATTTAATTAGCTTAGATTTAGTCTTAGGACAGATTTAGATCAGATTGAGATTGAGATATTCTGGTCTAAAGGGAAGGAAAAAGAAAAAAAATTTATGGGTGGAGGTGAAGCCCTAACCTACATACCTCTAAACAGAAAACTATATATGACCTAACCTAAATTTGGGGTTAAGATGCTCATGACTTTCTATCATCTCAGGTATATTGGTAGCCTCAAACCATTAACCATTAGAATAACAAGAGTTCTTCTTTTTTGTCATAATAATAACGAAGATGAAACCTTCTGAAAACTTTAGTTTTTTTTTTTTTCCCTATTAGCCAACCTCTTATGTTTTGTGTTATATAAATGAGACTTAAGCTGATGTTAGAGGAAATCTTAGGTTAGGAAGCTTTTGCGCACACTTAGCTGTATGTGTTAGGACACCTTATTTTAGATTTTGGTTTTTTTTTTTTGTAAATGAAAATTATTTAATTTAATATATATAATTTTAATTTTGAAAAAAGAATAATTTTGAAAAAGAGACTAAACAGATCTCATATATTCAATTGTTTAAACAATTGAGCACGATATTACAAGTCATACCTTATCTCGAAAGATGAGGACATCACTCGATAATAGTCTCAATTATTTAAACCAAAAAATTAATGATATTTATTTGGTATGCAAAATTTCCAACAGATCATTCCTCAACCTAATATGAAAATTAGATAGAGTTTAGATTATCTACGTTACTGGTTCTCCTATCGGTGCAAATAACTATAGTTAATTATATCTTAAATGATCAAAATTACTTAAGAAAACTCTCGATTAAGATTGATGTTTCATCTTCAAAAATTAAAAGTTTAGTTTTCACGATTGAATAGGAAAATCAAGTGAAAAAGATTCAATGTGGAGCAATTATTTCTGGAATCCAAATGAGCGAAAGGTAGGAGTTATCATTGATACTGAGAAGGTCTCAGTGAGTTCCTAAACTATCATATGGTTTGACTTTACATTTTAAAAGCAATGTTATTTGATGTTTACTCCTATCATTTTATTTAAATCTACTGCTTACATTATGCGACAATCGATCAATGCATATAGCCTAGAAAGATAGAATGATTTACGTTGTATTGAACAACCTCGAAATCCTAAAAAGAGTTAGGATTTACATCGGAAAACATACAATCATGCTAAAACCTAAAAGATAGTGTGAGGATTTACATTGTACTAAACGAATAACCTTAAAATCCTAATGATTTATGTTGTTTATGTCTATGAAATGTTTAGTTGAGGATCGTCCATTGTTTCATGTTTAAGTATTGATCATCGCCTGAAAGTTGGCCACTACTCAATCATCATTGCCTCGTTTTGTGAAAAAGAAAGAGAAAACCATGTATTAGAAAACCTATCATAGGTTCCTATTGTTTATTTGTTGTGATTTATTTAAATGAATTTTGTTATGAGGTTTTGATAATTACTGAAAGTTTTGCCAAGCGAGTGTGTTGACATAGAGTTTCAACCTAAGCATATGTCCCACATCCCCTACCCTAGGGTATCCTTTTCACATGTCAGAAATGTTGAAAGTAAGAGAAGAATAACACTGTCGCATGTTTAAACAAGGTACGTATAATCAAATACAGTAAATGAGAAAGTAGTGAAACGGACCATCGCCTCTGATGCTATTTCAAAAAAGAATTGAGGTTCTGTGTTAAACGTGCAAATATATGAGAATTAAAAAAATGTTGAATGTTTTGAAACTTAGATATGAAGTACATTAAAACATGAGCATGAATATTTATATGGAGTTAGGCGGTAGAAATATGAAAAATCAAAACTAGATATAAGCATTTATGAGTTAGGGATGGGCCTAGCTTCAGGCCTTCAACCATAATAACCCATTTTGAGGGGTTTTCATAAGCAACCGAAGCATCAATGTGCATAACCAACCCTAGGTAGAAGCTACTAGCAACACAATCAAGAGATGGCAACTCCAAATCCAGACAAAAATGACTGACAAGCGGACATGTAAAAAAAAATGTAACACTCAAAATTCTCAATCATCATATATGTAAATCAATTAGACTTTTGGTTAGAGCCACCAGCAACCCAAGTTGATGGCAAATAAGACATCAAAATTTAACACCACAAAAAGAATTTCCAATCAAACAGTCCACAAATCATTCAAATTTTTGGGCAAGAGCCACCAACAACCCGAGAATGAAATGGCAACTCTAAACCAGTTATTGGTAAATAGTAATGCCAATTTTAAACCTTCATAAATCATTAAGTTAAGAATTATAATACTACTCTATTAGCACAAATATAGTAAAAAATGTTTTACATCATCGCCTCTATCCCTAACACTTACAACCTGTAAACCAGTTCGATGATCCACATAAAACCACAACAATTTGAATATTTCCAATCACCATAAGAAATCCAAGAATGACACATAAGTATGCACCAGTCGCCCCAAAGTTTGACATAGAACTCAAACATTAGGTGCTACATATGCAAATACAAAGACATCATGTAGCATATGTGCAGATCTCTTTCAGCGAAGTTTAAGTACATAAGAGATCTAATTGTGTGTATCATGAATTGAAATTTATGTGTTAAGCATGTGAACACTCAAGAGTTGAATGGCATGTATACAAGTATTAAACATTCATGTGTTGGGTGTATGAATGCACAAAAGAGACCGAAATCCACACGTGAATCAAAGACGAAGTAGCCTTTAAAGTTTGTCAATCTTCCCACAAACACAAAACCATAAAGTTTCATATTTTCACTGAAACAAAACNTGTCTTGGTCGAGTATAGAAGAAGAGGGGGGTTTAGCCGAGCGAGGTTTTAGGGCGGAGGAGCTTGGGGAGTCGATGCGAGGTAAAATGGGAAGCTAGGACGTGGAAGTAAGAGAAGGTTTCAGGAACAGAGGAGGACGGGTAGGAAGCGATGAGAAGTTTTGGGCAGAGGTGATGGGAGGTCGCTTCAACGTTGCGTCAGGTAGAAGCTTCGGCTGGCTGCAATATCGCTTGGGGAGAAGGCTTCGACCGAGGGTCCGTCTGCTGGGAAAAATTATTTCATACACGGTTCGGTGGTGTTCGATCCGGATGGTAGATCACCTGATCTATGGTGCTGATGTACTTCGATGAGCTCCATCTAAATATTTAAAAAAAAATAGAAATAATCATGACCGTATATCACTGTGATCTACGGTCAGGATCGGACACCGCATGCAGAGATGCATGCGGTGTCCGCACACAATAATTCCTCATTTGGGGGAGCTTGTGATAGCTGCTTATTTTGAAACTTTGTCTGCGGATCCTGCGGCCTGCGTTTAGTATAAAATCCAAACACAGTTTTGGATAGGCTGCCGAAATGCGCGAACCAAACGATACAGCGGCGTTTTGAAAATAACGCCCGCACTTATAAGTTGCCCCAAACAGACCCCGAGTCTCGTGTGGGTGATGGAGGAGGTGTGTGTTGGTTTNAAAAAAAAAAAAAAAAAAAAAAAAAAAACTAACACATAAAGGTGTTAGTAGGCCAGCAGAAAATCAAAGGAGGATTTACATGCATCCCATTCAATTCTTAAGTATTTACATCTAACATCTAAACTTCCACTTTTTACATGCAGTACACCTTATCTATGCATAAAAATGCATGTTACACTTATCAGAAGTTAATATATATATATATATATATATATTTATGCTCCGCGTACTCAGATCAGTTAATCGGGCATCTGCTAGTCAGTTGTAAGTCCCCTCTGGTCTGGGGTTCGATTCCCCCCGAGTGAAGGGTGTGGTATGAAAGATTTGATTCATGTAAATGTAGAAAAGTAAAGTTTTGGTGTTACGTATGTAAAGACATAGGAATTGAGTGGTATCTGTAAATGCCCCAAAATACAAATCAGAATCAGTCTAGAACTTACTGCGATGATAGTTTTATGTCCAGCAAGAAACATTAATAGGTAAAGGATGTAAAATTACAACAAAATTCATCCAATGTTAAGTGATTATAAAAAAGCTTAGAACAATCAAACAGCCCTAGTAAACATCTGTAGCAAATTGAATTATGTACAGGCACATTTCAATTTAGGAAGATTTATATACATACCACCCAAATTTTTTTTATTTTTATTTTTACCTTCATACCATAACTGTGTATGAGAAAGGATATAAAATGGTGTTATTTTTTTATGCGACACGAAAGATTTGGGTGTATTGTATAAAAATGATCCTAATCTATTAGAAAAAATTAAAACACTCAATAGGAAACAATGGAGAAAAAAATATTCATGTAGTCGATCCCATTTAATGTGATAAAGGCTTATTGTTGTTGTTGAAACAAATAAGACTTTCAAATTTTTCACATACAAACACAAAAGACTTTCACATTTTATACGTGTGAACTTATAAAACTCACAGATTTTTCATCTGTGACCATAAAAAAAATCAAAATTTTTCATATGCATATGCATTAAACTCTTAAAATTTTCATGTGCAAAAACATAAAACTTTCATCTTTTCAATATACAAACACATAAGACTTTCTAAGTTTCTACATATGAACATATAAAAATTTCAGATCTTCTACATATGAACATAAAACTTTTAGATTTTTCATAAGCAAACACATAAGGCTCCAGGATTTTTCATATGTAAAACACATAATAACTTCATATTTTTCATATGTGAACATATAAAACTTTCAGATTTTTTTATATAAAAATTTTATATTTTCTATATGTGAACATATAACTTTCTCATGAAAATCACTTTACTTAACATGCTTAAACAATGAACACATACACAAAGCTACCAATGAAAATTACTCTACATAAACAGACTACATCTGAGAGTTAACTTCACTTAGAAAAAATTACATATAAGAATTAACTCCACATGAACAAACCACATCTAAGAATTAATCTCACATAAACAAACTGTATATGAAAATAAACTTCACATGAATAAAGTAGCTTGGATACACCATGGTAAAAAAGCGAAATGATTACCCTAAAATCTACAGTAAACTAAATCCCATTTCTCCTCTAATTGATTTAAATAGGTTTATGAAGTTTAGAAAAATGTTAAATGTGTGAGAAAGGTGGAGAAGAATGAGAAAACTACCTTCCATGAAAGTTTTTTTTGGCTCCTTAGGGTTGTTCGACTTCTGTCAAGAAGAAGAGAAGTAAGAAAAAAAAAGGAGGCTCGCCGTGGAAGGGTTAAGGTGTTGCGAATCGAGGAAGAGGGGTTTGCGGCTCTTGAAGGTAATAGGCGAAGGTTTCGGGCGCAGAGAACGATGGGAATGAGAAGCCAAGGAATTGTCTTGGTCGAGTATAGAAGAAGAGGGGGGTTTAGCCGAGCGAGGTTTTAGGGCGGAGGAGCTTGGGGAGTCGATGCGAGGTAAAATGGGAAGCTAGGACGTGGAAGTAAGAGAAGGTTTCAGGAACAGAGGAGGACGGGTAGGAAGCGATGAGAAGTTTTGGGCAGAGGTGATGGGAGGTCGCTTCAACGTTGCGTCAGGTAGAAGCTTCGGCTGGCTGCAATATCGCTTGGGGAGAAGGCTTCGACCGAGGGTCCGTCTGCTGGGAAAAATTATTTCATACACGGTTCGGTGGTGTTCGATCCGGATGGTAGATCACCTGATCTATGGTGCTGATGTACTTCGATGAGCTCCATCTAAATATTTAAAAAAAAATAGAAATAATCATGACCGTATATCACTGTGATCTACGGTCAGGATCGGACACCGCATGCAGAGATGCATGCGGTGTCCGCACACAATAATTCCTCATTTGGGGGAGCTTGTGATAGCTGCTTATTTTGAAACTTTGTCTGCGGATCCTGCGGCCTGCGTTTAGTATAAAATCCAAACACAGTTTTGGATAGGCTGCCGAAATGCGCGAACCAAACGATACAGCGGCGTTTTGAAAATAACGCCCGCACTTATAAGTTGCCCCAAACAGACCCCGAGTCTCGTGTGGGTGATGGAGGAGGTGTGTGTTGGTTTATGAATGATTTTATTTCTTTTTTATATAATGATTTATTATTATTATTATTATTATTATTAAATGCATCAATCTGTGTGCAGTTTTCTTCCACTAAAAATCATAACAATATGGGTAACATTCCTATGTAAAATTGACGTTCCAGATGCGCTTGTATAGTCTGTTTTGTCATCCAGGATCATATGGATAAATTCATCGATGATCAAGCTAATGTAAGTCTGATTTGCGCGTGCCGTGACAAATGAGATCTTTCGGCCCGATCAAATCCATCGGTCAAGCAAAATTTCAACTGATTTTCGCCTAAGCAATGATCAACTTCTAGCATAATGATCTCAACAATGTGTCTCCCAATATACGCCAAAGAGTCTCAATGGGATATAAAAAATGAATCTTTTCTTTTTGAATTTTGGTTTGCGATTGATTCTTTTGAAAATTGATTTTAATATTGATTTAATGGTGAAGTGTATGTAAGTGCGAATGTGTGTATGGTATGAATTGTGGTGTTTATGTGTGTCGTTTCAAAGAATGAAAATCCATAAGTCCAAAAGGTTTCCTTGGGTCTTCTCTAATTCTTATAGGAACTAGTATGAACGTTACTTTTAGAAGTTTACCAACTTCATGTTCGATTGCTTATAAGCCACACGAATTTTGCTTCTTTTGAACAAATGACTTGAAGGTTGGTCCATCTTTAAATAATGCACGATTACTTCCGGGTCAACTCCATGGACATCGGTCGAGGTTCAAGCAAAGATGTATTTGTTACTTTGGAGAATGTTCATGTACTTTGATCTTTGCTTATCGAAAGTAGGGAACTGAGCTGCATTGTTCGTGAGGGATGCTTTCGCGAGAGTGAAACATGGATCAAGACTTATATGAGAGAAGCTTGCTGGGATACACATTCATCTTAAAGATCGAAGTTTTTTTATGTTGAGTTTTATTGAGGAGCATGATTGGGCTTACCTGAGGTAGCACGATTTTGCTATTCGTTGATCTTTACTCATAACAACAATCTTAACCCGGGTTGGGAACTTTAGCTTGGAGTGTAGCATGTAAGTGACAATTTCAAAGATGGATTGGAGGAGTCTTCCAGAGACAGTGTTGTATGTTGATTCTGACTTGATGATGATGAATTGGATGGATTGAGTCATCTGTCAAGATAATTATCTCGTTATCATGGAAAGAATGATCATTCGTTTAAAACTTCAAGTTAATTATCGAGCTTGTATAATGAACTAGATGTGGGCTAAAGTTTCTCCATAGTCAGCCTCACACAAAAGAAGGTTGAGTATAACAATACATCGACATAGCTACGATTATCAATTAGAATTCTCTTTGGCAAGGTTTGCCATTTTTTATGTAGATGGTGAGAGGGTCTTGGCAAGGAACTCAGACTCCATCCATATCATAATAATTAAAAGTGATGGGTTTGAAGCAAGGTTTTTGTTGCACGGTTTCTTCGGGTGTTGTGATGAGGACGTGATCAAAAAGTAATGGGCCTTCATCAATTGTTTGAATTTTGCCAATAATTTAGTGACTCCCATGCTACTACTTCTGTGTTTGCTTTCCCTTGGTGGGAGAGTTGTCCATACAAAAAGGTTTATTTTGCTTAATACTATCCAACTATTCTTGTCAAATCAATCTTTTGATTTCTTCTTTAAGCTGATTACATGCTTTAGTGGTGTGACCATGAAAGTGGCAATATTGCTATAGATTCACCGAGTCAGGTTTCAAAGGGTAAGACCACGTAATAGTCTCTTCATCCTTAATGGGCATCAAGTGTTAACATGTGATGTGTTGAGAGACATATACTCCTTTAGTTGAGCTTCACATCGTTGATTCATAAGCCAGAGAGGGAGATAATGATTCCATTGTTGTTCAGACTTCCTTCGCTATGAGGTTTGATTAGTAGCCCTGAGATTATTCTTACACTTGCCCATGTATTGTTTGAGTTACTTCTTATGTGCGTTAATGACCACATTTGTAGTGATTTGAGATTCGAAATGATGAATTAGGTCAACATAAAAGTGAATCAACTTCTGCATCAATAATTAGAAATATCTCGAGCGGAGTGCTATAAGAAAGACTCCCCTTAGTAATTCAGGATCTACCCCTGAAATCTGATGAGCTTCAATAGAGAATCTGTGGAAGTGTTCCTTATGCAATTCCCCCTTACTCTGAAAAAATTTATAAAAGATAGGATGAATCTTTGACAATCATCTTGTTTACTATGATCTACCCCACAAATAACCAGACAAGCTTTTTAAAGTAGTGGATAGTGCCTCCCAAGCGAGAGTGGAAATAAGTGCAAGCTTGACCCTTAAGAGTAATGGAATACACTTAACAAAGAAGTGCATCAGAGAGACACTGAATATGCATGATGGTTTAAAAATGATCAACATGTTCGTAAATGTCGGTTAGCATTTCAAAGGAGTTAATGTTAGCAAGCATAAGGTCTGTTGAGATGGGGTGTCGGAGGACCGCTTGGGCCAATGGGAAATACTATTGGAAGTAATGGTGAGCAGAGAAGCAATACCTATACCCCAAAGGGAACTCTTCTTGAAACAGGCGTCACATCTCATCACAGATTAACCTATTAGGAGCGATAACAAGATGCAGAAGGAGCCAAGTTTCATGCGATCACCTAAGTGTTACCAATGAGCCTAGCTAGACGGAATGGATGAGTCAAACTCATAATATCAAGGAGGTCAGCATTAGACCTGGCAGAAAAATGGTTCCATCAACGAGCCTAGCTAGACGGAATTTCCCTCAAGCGACCATTTCTTGCTATTTGCTGAAATTATAGTAAGTAAGCTTTGTCTGATTGTACTGACATCGGTTGTTGTGCCTCACATAGAAGCTAAAGGATCTCATTCTGAGACTCCTCTATCCAACGCACTCTATCCCTAAGAGAAGAACTTGGGACACCTTCACCAGCAGATAATGTCTTCCATGTTGAGAAGAGGGAAATGCTTAACATCCTTGGCTATATGAATATCTCCTAGAAGAGAGAGTGATGGAATGTGATGCTTCATTATTATGAGTATTATATCTACTTTTCACTCAATAAGTTTCACAAGTTCTATGTGATGGGATTTCCCACAAATAGTGCTTAACTGTTGCGTGTCAGATGATTCATATTAGTAGAGTGATTATTTAGCGTCTCATCATTGTACGAAAGTTCAACACACATAGATATAATGGAACTAATGGGTAGGTACATGAGGAGTTTTTATTTGGAAAAAAAAAACCCATGGTACCTAGCACAGTTTGAATGATCTGGTGAGTACAAGTATAGACCCCTCTCACATGTACGAGAAAGGGAGACAAAGATCCTACAAGTATGTTGTTCGTACGCATAAACGTTCACTGCACAGTGGTTGGGAGTTGTTGCCACTGGGAGTTTTAGTTGGAACTTTGGTACGACGTTGCAAGATATTCAAGGCACTTCAGTACTCTAGAAAGTGCTTCATTACTTACGCATGGGACTTCATTGCAAAGTACATAGTCAATATGCAAGCAAGGTACACTACTGGCACATGCAAGGAGAGGCTGGCGGTGGAATACGACGGCTAGCGAGCGAGGGGCAATCGTGTTTGGTAGCCGCAAAGGAAGGTATCGCCGGTCTTTAATCCAAAATAACAATGAAAATATGCTTTTCTTTTTTTGTGATGTGGCTTCAGGTGTAGCTCTTGGTCTTTCGGTCCTCCTTCATGAAGGGAGTAATGTTTTATTTATAGAGTCAGAGAGTGACATTATCTGTACATAAGGCAGAAATCCGAACCACTCCATCAGATGACCCAAAATGATTTCCTTGATCCTATTGTGTATTTTAAACATTTAATTACATGATTGATGTCAAAATTGAGTGAACTTGAGCTTGTTGGATTCGTCTCATTGAGAAGCCCATTTTAATCTCAAACTTGTAAAATTGGAAATCCATTTAAACCTCCAACTAACTACTAAAAACTTCCAATTGTAGTTTAACGGTTTGATCCACACTTGATTTGGCTCGGATTGGACCAATTTTGGTGACATTTGGTCCTTCTCATCCGACCGGTCAATTCAACGATAATTTTGCTAAAATTAGAGCTATGAATAGTTCTTAATTTGAGTAAGAATATTTCATGCTAAGAAAATGCCTCGAGATCCATGCCGAGAGCCTCCAAATTCATAAAATTGGGCTAAATATGCCGATAACGTATCATTTCTATTTTGTTTCACAAATATTAATGTGGGAAACAAACTCTATTCACTCACTATTGATTCGGAAAAAGAAAATAGAATTAATTGCTGGTTCATAAAATTCATATGTATCTTCTTCTATTGCGAAAATATTTAATAAAATTAATTTGAAGATTATTGATTACAACAAAA
>JXCR01100645.1:0-11565 GCA_002079205.1 Phalaenopsis hybrid cultivar | reverse complement strand
TCAGGAGCAATAGAAATTTGATGATAACCAGTATATCCATATAAAAAATAGTAATATTTATTTTCAGCCAATCTATCCAACATTTGGTCTAGAAAGGGTATAGGAAAGTGATCTTTCTTGGTGGCCAAGTTTAATTTTCTATCGTCTATACACATTCGCAAATCAGTAACTTTTCTTATTGGAATTAATTCACTTTTCTCATTTACTTCAACAGTCACTCCTCCTTTCTTTGGAACAGCGAATTGGGCTTACCCAAGCACTGACTGAAATAGGATATATAATTCCAACATCTTACCATTTTAAAATCTCTTTTTTAACAACTTCTTTCATTATTGGGTTTAATCTCCTCTGAGGATTAACTTTAGGTTTGTATTATTTATCTAATAAAATTCTGTGCATACAAATTGAAGGATTAATTCTTTTAATATCTACTAAAATCCATCCAAAAGCCTTTTTTAATTTTTTAACATTTCTAATAATTTTTGTTTTTAAATTTCAGTTAACTCATAAGATACAATAACATGCAATGTAGATGAATCTCCTAAAAATACATATTTTAAATGAGCAGGTAATACTTTCAGTTCAAGTTCATGTGGTTTAATACTTGAAGGAATAAGATTTTTATTATTATTTTCCAACAAATCTAAAGTTTCAAATTTGTCCTGAATATAATCTAAATTTTCTTCTTTTATTTCAACTTCACTTTCACTAAATTCTTCTTGCTTTAATTTATTTTCAAATTCTTTCTTAAATTGCTCATTACTTAGCTAATCAGTAACTTCCATCCTAAAACATTCATTGTCTTTTTTTTATTGCAGGATATTTCATAGCTTTTTGTAATATTAAATTTTACTTCTTGATCATTAACTCTCATTATTAATTCTCCTTTTTACACATCTATAACAGTTCTCCCTGTTGCAAGAAATGTGTCCCCAAAATAATAGCAATCTCTTTATCTTCCTCCATATCTAATATTACAAAGTCTATAGAGAAAATAAATTTATCCACTTTTACTAATATATCTTATATAACTCCTTTAGGATAAGTGATTGATCGATCAACTAACTAAAGAGTTATAGTAGTAGAGGAAATCTCTCCTAAATCTAAACGTTTAAAAATTGATAGTGGCATAAGATTGATACTTGCTCCTATATCACATACGGCTTTTCCAAAAAACTTTTCACCAATTGCACAAGGTATAGTAAAACTATCAGGATCTTTTAACTTTTCAGGAAGAGTTTTCTGGATAATAGCACTACACTCTTCACTAAGTGTAACAGTCTCATGATCTGCAAAACTTCTTTTTTTGTTTAGTATATCTTTCATAAATTTCACATAATTTGGCTTTTTTCCCAAAGCCTCAATGAAAGGAATGTTTATCGTTAGCTTTTTAAGGATTTCCAAAAATTTTAAAAATTATTTGTCTTTTTTCTTCTATTTTAGTCGTTGAGGAATTGGAGGTAATGGTTTTTCTAAAGGAACTTGTATTTGTTCATTTTCATTACAGTCACTTTCTATCTCTTCCTTCTCCTCATCAACTTCTATTTCTCTTTGGATTCTTGTTTCAACTTGTTTCCTACTTCATAATTGAATTGCTTTAATTTGTTCTTTATTTTGATCTTTGGGATTAACTTCCACCGTACTCGAAATATTTCCTGAAGGTCTGTTACTAAGTGTAGTAGCAATATGTCCTAATTTATTTTCAATATTTCTAATAGCAGCCCCTTGATTTTGTATTTAATTTTCCATATTCAACATCACCTCTTCCATCATTAACTTCTTTTCCTTAACTTGTGGGTTAGGGTTAGAGTTAAATCCAAGAGGATAATAGGGTTGATAATTAAGATTCCTTGATTATTTAAATTTCCTGAGGGGTTCATTGAATTGTTATAATTATTCCAACTAAAATTAGGGTGATTTTTCCATCCAGAATTGTAATAGTTAGAATAAGGATTGTTATTTTGATTATTAATACATTTAAAGTTTCATAAGATGATTGAGTATCAATTATCTATCCTAGTGAATTTTCCTCCAATATTGGTGGTATTTGAGAATAGTTCACTCTAATTTGATCAATATTTTTCGATATAGCAGCAATTTGAGATGATAAAACAAACATTGCATGAGATTCATAAATACTAGCTACTCTCTTAGGATTTATGACAGCGAATTTATATATGCTTAAAATTACACGAACTTGACAGCACTACTAAAAGATTTAAACCCTCGGCAATGACGCCAAAAACTTGATGCAACTTTTAATATGCAAGAATTTATGAACTTAGATTTATATATTTATAATGATTTTGTAAAGCCACAATTTCAAATTCAAGTATATGTATGCTCATGTAATACAAGGCTCTAGTGGAGTCCCATTTATCGATCCCACAGAGAAGCGAGATAAGAGGTCCTTAGCCAAATTCTATTCTACTACAATGAGTCCTTAGTTTGGAATGTTGATTAAAATGATGTTTTATCGAGCAACTACTCCTAAATGCAAGTGTTAAATGTAAAGATAGTTACTATAACTAAATGCAAAGATTAATTCTAAAGATAACCCGTTTTTGATGAGTTGGTTTGGAGAATTTTGAGATATTAAAAACTACTATTCTTATGTAATGAATTGGATAATGTAAAGGAATGAGATACATTAAATATGGTATGTGCTAAATAGAAGCAATCCTATTCTTTACCATTTGGTCCAGGCATAAAGAACATTGACTAATCCTATGCTTGTTTACTGAATCCGTGGCTAGCTGGGAGGATACCGGCTCTCACTTCGGAGCTCCCACATTCCCCTAACCTGAGGGATAACATCTCCGCTTCAGTACTTAAACAATAGGACCGAATTGAGGATTTTAGTCTGTCACCCTAAAATCTCCAATTCTACACCCATCAAAGTATATTTCCCTATTTATTTGCATTCAACTCCCATGAACTTAACCATCCATGGAATTTGAATGTGGTTCCACTTTGTTGAGAATTACACCGCCCTTTCAGATCTTAATGCAATTACAACTAATTTTAACACTACAACAGACCTTTATTGTAATGTAAATAAAGTGCAAGTAAAAACCATCACATTTATAATTAAATCCGCTTCTAACATGCATCACAAAATCCTAAACATGAATTCTACCCATTACAAGAGAAAAGTAAAATGAAAATAATGGCATATTCTTCTCATACCATTATTTTCAAACAAGAAGAGAGAGTAAGAAAAGCACATCACAAAGCACGAAGAAAACACAACAAAAAACTTCATTTCATCAAAGCAAATCCACTACATAAGTGTTTACAAAACCATAAGATAATGAAGAACACAATACTTAGCTTTTTCCCTTTGAAATAAAGAAGAAAATCTCTCCCACAAAGTCTCTTGCCGATCCATGCAATGCTAGAACATCTCCTTATAAATTCTCTCAAAATCTCCTCTCCAATCTCTCCAAAAGGGTAGAAATCTACATTTCTACTCCTATTCTAAAAATCCTAAACTTTCTCCACACTTTTCCTAACATTCCTCTCACACATATCTCACTTTTTCTAACCTAAATTAGTTCTTTTAAAGTGTAGGGATGAAGTTTGAAGAGTTTCCACAAGAACCCTTTCGAAAAGCGTCCAAATACGTTGCATTTCGGCCCATAACCGCCAAAAGTCGGTCCATAGTCGTCCCGGGCGCCGTTGGTGGGCTCGAGGGCACCGTCGGCGAGCTTTTTTTATCATTTTTCAGTCTTCTCGGGTAAATCTCACCGTCGGCGCCATTTTGGTGCCGTCGGCGAGCAAACTGCGCAGCTCCATCGTTTCGCTCCGTTTGGCTCCGTTTTAGCTCCTTTTTGCCCCATTTCAGTTGTGTTGTGTTCCTAACAGATAGCCCTACAAAATAAGCATGAAAATAACTTTCCTTTAAAGTCTAATCTCATTCAAAAATATGCAAGAAGTGTAAAAGAGATTACGCATCGAATGACTTATCGAAAGGTGTCAGGGGAAAATTTCATTTCCTGCTCGTTTTTACTCCAAATTGCACCATTTTTGCATCTTTTTGCTCCAATGACCATAATTAATCATACCTGCAACAAAACATCAAAAATACCCTTCTTTAAAGTGCAATATCATCAAAAACAATGTAAAAAAGGTAAGAAAATCTCAACATATTTTCCTTTGGTCAATTTACCCGTTCAGAGGGCCATTGAAAATTATTAGAAGCCATTTTTTCTCTTAAAGAGTATGCTTCATCAAAAGGTTTTGACATTAAAGATCCTCCTACATCAGCATCTATAGTAGATCTAAGTCATCCCACTAATCCATTGTAAGAAGTTTGAATTATTAACCAATCTGGTAAAGCATGATGTGGACATTTTCTAAGTAGATCCTTAAATCTTTCCCAGGCTTCATATATCGATTTCCCTTCAAACTGAAAAAAAGATGTAATATCGTTTCTTGGCTTAGCGGTTTTCGGGGGTGAAAAAAATTTAGCCAAGAAATTTTGTGATAATTCTTTCAAAGTTCTGATAAATCTATGTGCTAATGAGTTTAACCAAGCTTTGGCTTTATCCCTTAATGAAAAAGGAAAAAGTCTAAGCCTAACAACATCATTAGACACTAAGTCATCTTTAAAAGTAACACAAATCTCAAGAAAACTAGCAAGATGTAAGTTGGGATCTTCAGTAGGTGTTCCTCCAAACTGATAATTTTGTACCATTTGGATATTAACAGGTTTAAGCTTAAATGAATTAGCAGCAACAATAGGATTTTGAATAGTTATGTGAAGTTCATCTGCTGTTGGATTAGCATAATCTTTAAAAGGTCTTTGTCGATTTTCATTTATTTGATTATCTACGTCATTCTCCATTTTGTTCAAAATCTTAATTTCTTTTTGTTGTTTTCGAGTTTTTCTGATAGTATGTTTTAATTTTGAATTGTAAGGTACTAAACCCTTAAATCCAATATTTTGCATAAACAAATATAATAAGCAAAGAAAATTTTCCTAAAAGTACTCTTAAATATATAGTTATATATACATATTTTTTAGATTTTTTATTTTATAATTTTTTTTGATATTTTGTATTTTATATATTTTTATCTCTAAATTTCCTAATTTACCAAATCTATTTAATTTATCGTTATCTTCCCCGATAACAGTGCCAAAAACTTGATCCTGGTTGAATAAATGTGTGTAAAATTTATATAGTTGACTCCGCTTTATAACGGTGCCAAAAAACTTGTTGTGGTATTTTAGTAATAATGAAGTTAGGCTCTTAAGAATGGGATTCTACGTAAGTATACGTATCGTTACCAAGTAATATAAGACTTTCTGTTTAAGTCATAAATATCGATTTCACAGGGAAGTTTTAAATTTGAAATGATAAATTAATAAGGAAATTTACAGAAATCAAATAAAATTACTGTCACTAATTTTGAATGTTTAAGATACTATCAAAGCTAAATTATTTACTACTAACAGAATTTAAAAGCCAATTTTGAAATTAATAACTATTAAACTATGTTTATGTGATGAAGTTTTCTAGTATGAAAAAGTATTTTTCCCACTACAATGAGCTTTTTGTGAAATGAGATGAGATAAATGGTTTAAATATGTATTGTGCCAAATAGGAGCAATTTTAATTCTCTACCCAGATTTAGTGTTATATAAAATCATTGTCTAATCTTAGATTTTGTCCCTAAATCCGTGGCTAGGTTAGGAGGATACTGGGTCCCACTCCAGAGTTCCCACCTTCCTTCCACTGAAGGCTAACTCTAGCTTTAGTTTTTAAACACTAAGATCAAATTGAGGATTTTTAGTCTGTCACCCTAGAATTCTCCAATTCTACACCCAACAAAGTATATTTTCTTATTTATTTGCACTTAATTCCATGAACGAAGTACTCCTTCATTGAATTAAATGTGATTCTCACTCTGCTACGGAGCTCATACTCCATTTATAAGCTCATATGTTTCAAAATATATTTTAACAATTCAATTAGCCATATCAAAAAGTAAATTAAGAGCGAAGTTGTAAAACCATCACAATTTTTTTTAACTTTTATCATTGGCACATCCACATTATCTCTTCATTTCACCATATCTCAGAGTAGAGAAAAAGATAAAGGAATTTACTCAGATTTCATGAGAAAGATACAAGAAAACACAAATTTAAGATATAAAAAAGTTCATACAATTAAAAAAACAAACAATGCTTATCTGAAACTCTTTCTCAAAGCAAATCCCTTGTAGCCTCTTTTAGAAAACATAGGAAGACAAAATATCTCACTTCTCTTCCTCTCCAACACTTCTTAGAGAAGAATTCACACTTAAACTCACCACAAAAACTCAAAACTATAAAAAAATAACTAACTAAGGTGTGGAATGGCATGAAATGTAGGTGTGTGAAGAAGAAAGTTGAAAATGAGTGGAAGAAGTTGAAATGGTGCGGGGGGGGGGGTTCCAAATTTTTGTCTTAAATAGAGCCTAGGTTGATTCTCAAATAGGTGTATCCAAAAACTCTTCAAAAAGTGTCCAAATTCATCAAATCTTCTAGAAACAGGCTCTGCACCTACACTGGTGCCGTCGACGCCATAGGCCATCTATTTAATTCCTTCGTCTCTGCAAAACGGCACCGTCGGCACCTAGTCTGGCACCTTCGGCACTGAACAAAGTTTTAACTTCTCCATTTTGACACCAAATTTTATCCTTTTTACTTATTTTTGCTCCAAGTCCTCAAAATCAACAACGTGCAATAAAACATAAAAATTATTTTCCATTAAAGTGTAATATCACCAAAAATAAGTACAAAATATGGGTCTAAAAATGCATATATTTTTGGTGCATCAGGCTAGACCATTTTCTCTAGCTCAGATTAATGACTTGTATATGATAGAAAACGTTCCAATCTATCATTATACAAATTTTATCCCAACAAGAGATATGATGGAAGAAGTATATAATTTCCTGAAGGATGAAAATGATAATTGAGAAATCAGTGATGTGGGATACGTTATTTTCTCTGTTTCACCGCTTAATCCAATATCAAAATAATGAAATTTCTTCATATCTGCAAAATTACTCGCTACCATGAAGATTAGTAGAGTTAAAAAAAAAAGTGTCATTTTAAACTATTGCATTTAAATGGAAAAATCCATTAATGTGGGGTCGATTATTTTCCTATCTGTTATGGGTATTATTATGAATGGGTCAATATATAGACTTGGGCATCCTTCTACAATTTTCCTACTTTGCAGTCAATCTCAAGTTCCATATGAAAGTTGGGAAAAATTTTTATTATCTTGGGAGC
Source organism: Phalaenopsis hybrid cultivar (assembly GCA_002079205.1). Classification (NCBI taxonomy): domain Eukaryota; kingdom Viridiplantae; phylum Streptophyta; class Magnoliopsida; order Asparagales; family Orchidaceae; genus Phalaenopsis; species Phalaenopsis hybrid cultivar. The sequence continues at coordinate 4,277 of JXCR01100645.1, read as the reverse complement.
CCATGATTCCTATTGATGGAAATTATATAGGGAATGGAAATGAAGCTTTAGATTTTATTTTGGATCATTCATCGCATCTTTCAACACCATTGATGCCACCAACTGTTGAAAGTTCAATGACTTTGGAGAAGAAAATGAAGAAAATAGAAAGAGAACTTCAGAGTATTACAAATGCAATAAGAAATCTCAACTACCTTTTTGATTACCTAGATTGGAGAATGAATGAGAGCTTTGATCATACTGGGATAATTGAAGAAGGATTAGTGCAGATGTTCAAGAAAAATGGATGGATCAATGAAAATTCGATTGATTAATTCTCGTACCGACCCTTCTACAGTTTGTATGTCCATTACCAGTCTATGGGAGATATTAGAGGAGGAGAAACACTGAAGACGAGACAAAATAATTGAAGAAGTTGGACTCTTTACTAGTTTAAAATAATTATGTTTTTAATGTAAGTGTATAGATTTTATTTACTTTACTTTGCTTTAGAACTCTATTGACTTTAATTGTGTATAATTTTGTGTCAGCATTCTAGTGTTGTGGCTTGATTTCGACGCTGAATTATAATTTAGTTTGTTTTAAGGATGTGGAAGTTTGATTAGAAAAATTTATTTCTAAAATGTGTATTTTCATATATAAAAGTTAGTTTAGTGTTTTTTGTGAAAATGCTTGTTTGTGAATTATTTTAAGATGAAAATTAATGTTCAAAAAGACTAAAAAAACTTTGGAGTAAATTTAGAGAAAATTAAAATTTGAAAAAAATAAAAATATGAATTTTTTGGCTACTGGCACCGATGGCGCCGGAATGGGTGCTGACAGCACCCTCGACCCGAACTGACACAAACACCCTTAAATTCTTGATTTGCACAGTAAAATGCTATTTTTAATTTTTGAGTCACCTTCAACCTATGGTTTTTGTACCTAGGGCTTGCTATTGTTCGGATTTGAGGCAATTCTAAGGCAAATAAAGTTTGTATTTCATCTTCTCTAGGCAAAAGCTACACTTTGAACTCAAAATTTTTTATTTTCACCAAGGGTTTATCCTACATTGTCGAGATCCAAAAATTTGAGATTTTTTTTTTAAGATTTTGAGAAAATCCTTTAGTGAGAACTCTTACTTAGTAGATTTAAGTTTAAAACATTCCACATTGTGATTTTTGCAATTTTAGGGAATTTATTTTGATTTTATCAAATTTTCTTAGATTTAACATGGCACCTAGAATGAGCAAAGGAAAGACAAAAGTAGATTTTGATGATCAAAGGTTTATCAACTACAAGGCCAACATTTTATTCAATAGTCTACTTACAACTAAAAAAGTGATTTAGGATCGAGGATTTAAAAATCCAGGCAGAGAAGTTGAATGATTCATCAAAGCTTGGCAGTGGGAGAATTTTTGCTACTTTACTGCCGAGATGATTATTGGTGTTGTGATGGAGTTCTATGCCAATTTTAAGGAAAGTTCTGAAGACTATGTGTTTATTCAAAGGAAAATGATGGAGTTTACTCCAAGGAAGATTAATCAATTTATTCAGTTAGAGGATGTGTATACCTGTCAATACAAATCATTTTCTGCTACGAATGAGGCCTTGGATGAGGTTATTTCTTTTCTTACTGATGGAATAGGAATTTGGAAAGTAAAGAATGGTGTTAAGGTAAACTTTCCTCTTTCAATGTTAAATATAGTATCTAAGGCCTGAAACTATTTTATTTTTGGACCCTCATAGTGAGGTAACAAAGGATAGAGCCATCTTGAACTTCTGTATCCAACAGGTGATGAGGATAAATACAGGCTCTATTATTTATAAGAACACTCAATCTATTTCTTTGGGAGAGACCACTGGTGGCTTAGCTCACCCTACACAGATCTTTACACTAAAGTAACTTGCAGGAGTTGATTATAGAGCAGATGAGGAGAGGATTGAACCCCTTAAACCTATTGGGCTTGCTAATATAAAGAGTTATGAATCTCATGTTGGATGGAGATCTGGAAGTAGAACCAGGGATATTCCTTCTACTTCAAGTACTTCGTGTACCCATACTATTCAGGAACCTATGGAGAAGATGGTGATCCAACAGGGAGATATCTTAAGATTGGATAGAAGAATAGAAAATATGGAGGCTAGACATCCTCACATTGATGATTTGATAAGATAGAATTTTGAATATGATGCTGCTTATAATGATGCAATGGTGCAATGGTCAAATATATGAAGGGTGATCACTCAGTTCAATTTCCTACTCACCCAGTTTTTACTCTATATCAGCAGCAGAATTTGGATGTGGAATAAGAAGAAGAAGAAGACGATTATTAGTGATGCTTTAATTTAATTTCTGTTTATTTTATGTTTAGTTGTACTTTATTGTTTAGACTTTTTATTTGTGGACTATGATACTTTATTCTAATTGTATGTTGTATTAGGTACTGTAGATGTGTGAAACTGCTGGAAGTTAATAGTTTTTAGTACTTTGTTGGATGTATTTGTAGTTAACTCTTTCTCTACAAATTTTGATATGTAATATGTGCTATTTAATATTTTAAGTCTTGTAGCTTTTCATATTAGCACCTACAATATTTCAGAGTTAAGTTTTAAATTAGAACCTTCAACAGGTATGTCTTTTTTTATGTATTAAATTTTTTTTTTCACCCTTTATTTTTTAGTTTTTCATTTAAAATCTTTTAAAAATTTAAGTTTGGAGGGGTGGGGGGGAGAAAAATTTCTTTTTAAAAGAAAAGAGACTTAATTTTATTTGTCCTCAATTAGTTATATTTGCAAAATATTTTAAATTTTTTTTTAAATTGAGCTTTGGTATTAGAGGGTAACTTTATATAACTATATTTATATTTCAAAATATATAATAAGCTTAAGTAAAATTTTTTAAATAATAAAGGTTAATTTTAGAGATTAAGATATTTTGTATGATAGAATAAGACTATATTTTTTTATTTTAAGTAAAGAAATTTGTATTTTTGAAGTATTAAAAAATCTTAGAGATTCATGTAAGAAGAAATGATTAAAACTTTATGAAAAATCTTTAAAGCTAATATAACTTTATAAAATGAAGCAATGTGAAAAATTTTTAGTTTTAAGAAGAGGACAGTGAAGTTAAAAATCATTAAAGGCTAAAGTAATCCTCACATAAAAAAAAAGAAAAGAAAAGAAAAAGGGGATTGAAAATGATCCTGAAAAGAAAAAGAAAAGAAAAGAAGAAAGGTGTGAGGAGAAGCTTGAGGAGACACCTAATTAATAATTGGCTTCACTTGAATCAACTTAAAGAAGAAAGCTTGGCTACATTTTCTAAACTTATATTCAGTATTAGCATGATTATCAGTAAAGTTTCATGAAGTTCTTTTTCATATGGATACTCTATATGACTTTAATATGAATAATTTGCAATTTTCCTTGAAAAGAATAGAGAATAAAAAATCTTAGACTTGACTGCTAAATATTTTTACACCTTTAGTATTAATGGGAGTTATTTTAAATTTTTCTTAAGTTATACTATTATAATTAGTGAACTAAGATATGAAAATCTAGTAGTTAAAATCTTTACCATGAGTCATATTTTTATGTAGTAAAAGAGTTACTTGAGGACAAGTAATATTTAAGTTTAGGCAATTTTGATACACCAAAAATATATGCATTTTTAGACCCACATCTTATACTTATTTTTTGTGATATTGCACTTTAATGGAAGATATTTTTTGTGTTTTATTGCAGGTTGTTGATTTTTAGGACTTGGAGCAAAAAAGAAGTAAAAAGGAAGAAATTTGGAGTAAAAATGGAGAACTTAAAAAATTATTCAACGCCGACGGTACCGTTTGATAGAGAAGACAGATTAATTAAATGGCCTCTGGCGTCGACGGTGCCAGTGTCAGTGCATACCTTATTTTCAGAAGATTCGATGAATTTGGATGCTTATTAAAGAGTTTTTGGATGCACCTATTGGAGAACAGACCCTAGGCTTTATTTAGGGCCAAAATTTGATCAGAGCCCCCCCTCTTCACACCATTTCATGTTCTTCCACTCAGTTTTCCTCTTTGCATGCCTACATTCCAGGCTGTTCCATGCCATTAGTTAGTTATTTTCTTTATAGTTTGGAGTTTTTGTGGTGATTTTAAGTGTGAATTCTTCTCTAAGGAGTGTTGAAGAGCAAGAGAAGTGAGAGATTTCTTCTTCCTACATTTCCTAATAGAGGCTACAAAGGATTTCCTTTGAGAAAGAGTTTCAAATAAGTGTTGTTTGTTTATTATTGTTGTATGAACTTTCTTTTA
>JXCR01100638.1:14359-29656 GCA_002079205.1 Phalaenopsis hybrid cultivar | reverse complement strand
TCTTAGAAAAGTCCTTAATATATTGCCTGTAGAATCCAGCATGTCCTAAAAAACTCTTAATTCCCCTTACATTATTGGATAAGGTAAATTAGCCATCACTTTAATTTTAGCAGGATCTACTTTCATTCCATTTTCTAATATTTGATGACCTGATACAATTCCTCCTGCTACCATAAATTGACATTTTTTATTTTCTGATATTTGATGTCCTAATACAATTCCTCCTGCTACCATAAATTGGCATTTTTTATTTTCTGATATTTGATGTCCTAATACAATTTCATCTATTACCATAAATTGGTTTTTTCCCAATTAAGGACTAAATTTGTTTCTTCACAGTGCTTAAGAACTTTAGATAAATGTTTTAAGTATTTTCTGATATTTGATGTCCTAATACAATTCCTCCTGCTACCATAAATTGGCATTTTTTTATTTCTTCACAGCACTTAAGAACTTTAGATAAATGTTCTAAACATGAGTCAAATGAAGTTCCAAACACTGAAATGTCATCCATAAAGACTTCAATCCTTTTTTTAATTAAATCACAAAAAAATTGCCATCATACATCTTTGAAATGTAGCAGGGGCATCACATAAACTAAAGGGCATTCTTCTAAAAGCAAAAGTACCATAAGGACTGATAAATGTTGTTTTTTTTATCCTTAAGAGATATTTGAATTTGGTAATAACCAGTATATCCATACAGAAAACAAAAGTATTTATGCTCAGCTAGTCTATCCAGCTTTTGATCTAGAAAGGGTAGTGAAAAATGATCTTTCCTAGTGACAAGATTTAATTTTCTATAATCAATGCATATTCACCACCCTGTAACTTGTCTAGTAGGTATTAACTCATTATGATCATTCGTAGTTACAGTTACTCCTCCTTTCTTAGGAACACAGTGAATTGGACTAACCCATGCAGTATCTGAAATAGGGTAGATAATTCCAGCATATAACCACTTTAAAATTTCTTTCTTAACAACCTCTTTCATAATAAGATTTAATCTCCTTTGTGAATCAGCCCTGGGTTTGCAGTTTTCATCCAGATTAATTCTATGCATAAAAATTGAAGAATTGATTCATTTAAAATTAGCAATTGTCCATCCGAAGGCTTTCTTAAAATTTTTCAGAATTTTCATCAGCATTTCTTCTTCTTCCTTTGTTAACTTCGAGGAAATTATAACAGGTAAAGTAGAAGAATCTCATAAAAAGGTATATTTTAAATGTTCAGGAATTAATTTCAACTCGAGTTCTGAAGGTTTTTCAATAGATGGACAAAATGATTTATATTTGTCTATCGTGTCCAAAATTTCAACTTTCTTGAGCATAAATCTAATTCCTCTTCTTGCTCGTGTTCCAATTCTTTTTCTTCAGATTTTTCTTCATAAGTAGCCTTGAAATGACATTTGCTCAGATATCTTATAACATCCATTCTATAGCATTCATCACCTTTACATTTTGCAGGGTATTTCATTGACTTTGAAATGTTAAAAGTAATAGTTTGATCATTGGCGTGCATTATTAATTCTCATTTCTGCACATCTATCATTGCTCTTCCTATGGCTAGGAAAGGTCTCCCAAAAACGATAGGTATCTCTTTATCTTCCTCCATATCTAACACAATGAAATCAACAAGAAAGATAAATTTATCCACTTTCACAAGGACATCTTCTATGAGTCCTTTAGGATAGGTTATTGAACAATCTGCTAACTGCAGAGTTACAGTAGTAGGGGTTATTTCTCCTAATCTTAAACTTTTAAATATTGATAATGGCATAAGGTTAATGCTTGCACCTAAATCCCATAAAGTTTTCTCATAAAATTTGTATTCTATTGCACATCAAATTGTAAAGCTACCAGGATCTTTAAGTTTTTAAGGAAGTTTCTTCTGAACTATAGCACTGCACTCCTCACTAAGTGCAACAGTCTCATTATATTCAATCTTCCTTTTTCTATTGAGAATATCCTTCATAAACTTTACATAGCTTGGCATTTGTTCTAAGGCTTCAACAAATAGAATATTGATTGTAAGCTTCTTAAATATTTTCAAAAATTTTGAAAATTTCTTATCCAAATTTTGTTGTCAAAGTCCTTGAGGAAACGGAGGTGGTGGTTTTTATAAATCAATTTTAGGCGGAGAAATAGGTCTTTCAAAATCTTTCGGAGCGTCCTCTTTAATTCTTCAAATTCTTCTCTCTCTACTTCAATCTCTTTTTAAACCCTACCTTCCAAATCTATTCCGCTTCTAAGTTAGTCCTCTTTTGATTCTTCAGTTTCTTCTCTCTCTACTTCAGTTTCTTTTTGAACCCTACCTTTCAACTCTCTTCCGCTTCTAAGTTGAACGACTTTAACTTGCTCTTTATTCTGGTCTTTTGGATTTGATTCAGTATTACTAGGAAGTGTTCCTTGGGATCTACTACTTAATGAACTTGCAATTTGCCTAAGTTGATTCTCAAAATTTCTAATTGTAGCTCCTTGACTTTGTCACTGATTACCCATTTGTAACACCACTTCTTCAATAGACAACTTCTTATCCTTAAATTGTGTATTATTGTTGATTCCTAGAGGATAAGTAGATTTATAATTATTATTTCCTTGGTTGTTCCAGTTTCCCAATGAGTTTTCTTGGTTATTCCCCCATTGTTGATTATCACCACCCAAATTGTTATTCCAGATAAAGTTGGGATGGTTCTTCCAACTTGGGTTATAATAATTGGAATATGGGTTATTCTTCTTATTATTTATGGCATTCGAAGTCTCTAATGATGTTTGAGAATCTACCATTTGGTCTAATGAATTCTCTTCAATTATGAAAATTGGTTGAGAAAAATTCATTCCAAACTGGTCTAACTTCCTTGAAATTGCTGCAACTTTATTTGCTAACATAATAAATGCATCAGTTTCATGAATAGTGGCTACTTTCTTTGGATTCACCCTACAGAAGGCCATTGAAAATTATTGGTAGCCATCTCTTCAATTAAAGCATAAGCGTCATGAAATAGTTTTGACATCAATGAACCACCAACATCAAAATTATTGGTAGCCATCTCTTCAATTAAAGCATAAGCGTCATGAAATGGTTTTGACATCACTCGACCACCAACAGCGGCAACGATAGTAGATCTAAGAGAACCAATTAATCCATTATAAAAGGTTTGAATTATTAACCAATCTGATATATCATGATGTGGACACTTTCTTAAGAGTTATTTAAATCGTTCACATGCTTCATAAATAGATCCCCCTTCAAACTGATTAAAAGATGTAATATCATTTCTAAGCTTCACAGTTTTGATGGTGGAAAATATTTAGCAAGGAATTTTTATGCTCAATCACCCCAGGTTCTGATAGATTCAGGTGCTGACGAGTTCAACCACATTTTAGCTTTATCCCCAAGTGAGAAAGGAAATAACCTAAGTCTTATGACATCATCTGAAACACCATCGTATTTAAATGTAGCACATAATTCTAGAAAATTAGTAAGATGTAAATTTGGATCTTCTGTTGGTGATCCCCCAAACTGCTTAATTGATGCCATTTCGATAATAACAGGTTTAAGCTCAAATGAATTAGCCACTATAATAGGTTTTTGAATACTACAATGAAGTTCATCTACAGTAGGGTTGGCATAATCTCTTAAATGTCTAAACTCTTGATGAATTTCAGCATTTTGATTAATTTGATTTGTCATTTCTGTAATTTTTTTTGGATTTTTCAAGATTTTTAATTTTTTTGGTTTATCTGATTTTTCTAATAGTTCTTTCTAATTTAGAATCGTAGGGCACTAGTCCTTCAGAACATGAACTACGCATACACTAACATAAAATAAAATAAAATATACAAAATAAGATACAAAATTTAAAGTTTAAATAAAACTTTCTAAAAATAGAAATTTACTTAGTTTTCTTCCCCGGCAACGATGCCAAAAACTTGATCCCGACTTAAAGCTTATGCACAATATAGCAATAGTTCTGATGGTATTTTTCACCTATACTTCCTTTTTTTGCAACAAAACCAAAAACTTGATCTTGAAAAAAAATAAGAATTTTACTTTTTAATTTATATATATTTATATTGGGATACTATGCAAGTATGCGTATCGTTATCAAGTAATATAAGACTTTTTGATTAAGACTTGAATATCGAACCCATAAGGAAAATTATGCAATATGCACTTTTTAGAAAGTTTTTCTATTTCTAAAAAGACAATTACGTAAACTAAAAATAATTTTTGCAGGAATTTAAAATTTCAATATTTTGGTATTTTTGATATTTTAACGAAACATAACAACTTAAAAAGATAACTAAAGTTTTTGTAGAAGAAAAGTACTTAATATAAAAATATCTTTTTTTTTTATCATGAATCATTAATAAGTAGAGGAATTCTTTTGTGAAAGTATGCAAATTGTGTTATGTCAAATAGGAGCAATAATATTCTTTACCCTTACTAAAGATGTTATAAATAACATTGGCTAATTTAAAGTTTGAATAGTTTTGAAGACCGGTTAGGCAGGGAAGATACTAGCTCTCACTCTAGAACTCCCTCATTTCCCTCCACCTGGGAGCTAACATTCTCACATCAAACCTAAAATAATAAACCAAGTTGGGGGCTTTAACCTGTCACTTTAAAGTCCTCTAAATCTACACCAATAATGATTATTTCCCTATTTATTTGCACTAAATCATATGAATTACATTCTCATTCATACAACCTCATGCGATTCCTATTTATTTGCACTCAATCATATGAACTACATTCTCATTCATATAACCTCATGTGATTCTTAAAACCAAGTTGGGGGTTTTAACCTGTCACTTTAAATTCTTCTAACTCTACACCCTTCAATGATTATTTCCAATTATTTGCACTCAATCATATGAACTACATTCTCATTCATACAACCTCATGTGATTCTTTCTAGTTGTTGACTGAGATAATATCAGCCCGATTTTTACATGTTCTCACAAAACATTTTAACATCTCGATTGGCCAAATCAAGAAGTAAATGAAGTGCATGGATTTAAATCATCACAAATTCTTCCAACATTAAAGATTAATACTCTCCACAACTTCCATCCAAAACTTAGTTACTTATCATTTTAAAGATGATAAATAAAGCTATCAAAATCTAGAAAATAAGAAACACACTTTAGTTTAAAAGAAGAAATCATTGTCAAACCAACAACAAGTCTCAATTAAAACCAAAGAAGTTTATCATTTTAAGAAGAAAGATAAAGAAAACTACTCAGAATCCATGGAGAAAACAAAACCACATTTATCATTTTAACAAGAAAGATAAAGAAAACTACTCAGAATCCATGGAGAAAACAAAACCACATTTTAACTCAGAATCCATGGAGAAAACAAAACCACACTTTAGTTTAAAAGTAGAAATCATTGTCAAATCTCATAATCCATGGAGAAAATAAAATCACACTTTAGTTTAAAAGTAGAAATCATTGTCAAACCAATATTTATGGAGAAAATAAAACCACACTTTAGTTTAAAAGAAGAAATTATTGTCAAACCAACAATATTGTATGGAGAAAACAAAACCATACTTTAGTTTAAAAGTAGAAATCATTGTCAAACCAACAATACATTAATTAAAACTAAAAGTAGTCTTTTAGTTTAAAAGAAGAAATCATTGTCAAACCAACAACAAGTCTCAATTAAAACCAAAAGTAGTAGTTTAAAAGTAGAAATCATTGTCAAACTAACAACAAGTCTCAATTAAAACCAAAAGTAGTCCAAAAGAAGAAATCATTGTCAAACCAACAACAAGTCTCGATTAAAACCAAAATTATTCTAAAACAAAGATAAAAACTTATCTCAAGTCCTCTACCAAACTCTTGAAGTTCCTTTGAATCTCTTCTCTTTTACAATCACTTAAAACAAAACAACAAGAAGGATAAAGTAAATAAAAAGTGGTTCCTAAAAATCTCTCCGAACTAACTCCCCAGAGAAGAATTTTAAAAAATTACCAATATTTTCAGTACTCACACTTTGTCGAACTTTTTTAGGACTCTTTTCTAAGTCCTCTCTTCTTTCTTTTTCTAGTTTTCCAAGAGGTGACTTGGGATCTCTTCAAAATGTGTCTTGATTTGATGTATTTTCCTAAGAGACGCATCCTTTCAAGATAATTTTTGTCCATGATGGTTACAACCACCTATTAAGCCAATGGGTGCCTTAAAAACCTCTTTTAAATTCATGAAAACTAATTTTACTCATCTAGTAACTGCCAGTGGTGCCTAAACGCGGGGTCTCAGCACTTAGGCGCAACCTTCTCTGTTTAACTGGCGCTTAAGCGCCGGATTTGGCGCTTAGGCGGTAAAACTCTTTTGCACAATTTTTTACATTTTTACTCCAAATTTTATCCTTTTTCACTCCTTTAAGCAATTTTTTTTTTTATTTTTTCTTGTATCTACAAGAAAAACACAAAAATACCTTCCATTAAAGGTCAATATCACAAAAATAGGTATAAAAATGTGTCTAAAAATACTATATATTTTAGTGTACCACCAACCCTACGGTAGATGAACTTCAGTGTAGTATTCAAAAACCTACTATAGTGGCTAATTCATTTAAACTTAAACCTACTATTATCCAAATGGTATCAAATAATCAGTTTTGGGGATCACCTACTAAAGATCCAAGATTACATCTTGCCAATTTTTTAGAATTGTGCGCTACATTTAAATATGATGGTGTATTAAATGATGTCATAAGACTTAGGTTATTTCCTTTCTCACTGAGGGATAAAGCTAAGATGTGGTTGAATTCGTTAGTACCTGGAACTATCAGAACTTGGGGTGATTTAGCACAAACATTTTTTGCGAAATATTTTCCACCATAAAAAATTGCAAAGCTTAGAAATGATATTACATTGTTTAATCAGTTTTAAGGGGAATCTATTTTTGAATCGTGGGAAAGATTTAAAGAACTCTTAAGAAAGTGTCCACATCATGTTATAGCAGATTGGTTAATAATTCAACCATTTTATAATGGATTAGCTAGATCTCTTAGATTTATTATCGATTCTGCTGGTGGTGGTTCATTGATGTCAAAGCCATTCTCTCTTAGATCTATTATTGATGCCGTTGCTGGTGGTTCATTGATGTCAAAACCATTTCATGACGGGCTTTAATTGAAGAAATGACTACCAATAATTTTCAATGGCCTTCTGAGAGGGTAAATCCTAATAAAGTAGTTAATATTCATGAATTTGATGCGTTTACTATGTTAACAAATCAAGTTGTTGCAATTTCAAGGAAGTTAGACCAATTTGGATTGAATTTTTCTCAACTGATTTCTATGATTTAAGAGAATTCATTAGGTCAAATGATAGATTCTCAAGCCTCAATAGAAACTTTAAATGCCATAAATAATAAGTAGAATAACCTATATTCAATGTATTATAACTCAGGTTGGAAGAACCATCCCAACATCAATTGGAATAATACTACAGGTGGTAATAATCAGCAATGGAGGAACAATCAAGTAAACTCATTGGAAAACAAGAACAACCAAGGGGATAATAATTATAGATCTACTTATTCTCCAAGTTTCAATAGTAATACACAATTTAAGGAGAAGAAGTTGTCTATAGAAGAAGTGATGTTAGAAATGGGAAATTAGTTACAAAGTCAAGGAGCTACAATTAGAAATATTGAGAATGAACTTGGACAAATCGCAGATTCATTAAGTAATATATCACAAGGAACACTTCCTAGTAATGCTGAAACAAATCTTAAAGGTCATAATAAAGAGCAAGTAAAAGTCGTTCAACTTAGAAGCAGAAGAGAGTTAGAAGGTAGGGTTCAAAAAGAAAATGAAGTAGAGAGAGAAGAAATTGAAGAATTAAAAGAGGACACTCCAAAAGATTCTGAAAAATCTATTTCTCCGTTGAAAGATTGATTTGGAAAAACCAACACCTCAATTTTCTCAGAGAATTTGTCAACAGAAGTTAGATAAGCAATTTTAAAAATTTTTAGAAATTCTTAAGAAGCTTACAATTTTTATTCCTTTTGCTGAAGCCTTAGAACAAATGCCAAGTTATGTAAAGTTTATGAGGGATATTATCAACAGCAAAAGAAAGTTTTAAGATAATGAGACTGTTGCACATAGTGGGGAGTGCAGTGCTATAATTTAGAAAAAGATACTTGAAAAGCTTAAAGATCTTGATAGCTTTACAATTCCATGTGCAATAGGAGACAGATTTTATGGGAAAGCTTTATATGATTTAGGTGCAAGCATTAACCTTATGTCATTATCAATATTTAAAAGTTTTAGATTAGGAGAAATAACCCCTACTACTGTAACTCTTCAATTAGCAGAACATTCGATAATGATACCCTAAAGGAGGTTTATAGAAGATGTCCTAGTGAAAGTGGATCAATTTATTTTTCCTGTTGATTTCATTGTGCTACGATGTCCTAGTGAAAGTGGATCAATTTATCTTTCTTGTTGATTTCGTTGTGCTAGATATGGACAAAGTGGATCAATTTATCTTTCCTGTTGATTTCATTGTACTGGATATGGAGGAAGATAAAGAGATACCTATCATTTTGAGGAGATCTTTCCTATTGATTTCATTGTGTTGGATATGGAGGAAGATAAAGAGATACCTATCATTTTGGGAAGACTTTTCCTAGCCATAGGAAGAGCAATGATAGATGTGGAGAAAGGGGAATTAACTATGCACATCAATGATCGAAACGTTACTTTTAACAATTAAAGATCAATGAAATATCCTGCAAAAGGTAAAGATGATGAATGCTATAGAATGGATGTTATAAGATATATGAGTGAATATCATTGTAAAACTAATTATGAATAAAAATCTGAAGTAAAATATTTGGAACACGAGAAAGAAGAGGAATTAGATCAATGTGAAGATCTTTTTAAGGAAGATTCAAACTATGTTCGAGAAACTTTTAAAATTTTGGACACGATAGAAAAGGATAAATCATTTTGTCCTTCAATTGAAAAACCTCCAGAACTTGAGTTGAAATTACATCTTGATCATTTAAAATATCCTTTTTAGGTGATTCCTCTACTTTACCAGTTATACTTCCCTCAAAGTTAACGATGGAAGAAGAAGAAAGATTGATGAAAATTTTGAAAAATTTTAAGAAAGTCTGTGGATGGACAATAAATAATATAAAAGGAATCGGTTCTTCAATTTGTATGCATAAAATTCATATGGAAGAGAACTGTAAACCTAGGGCTGATCCTCAAAAGAGACTGAATCCTATTGTGAAAGAAGTTGTAAAGAAAGAAATTTTAAGGTGGTTAGATGTTGAAATTATCTACCCTATTTTAGATAGTGCATGAGTTAGTCCAATTCACTATGTTCCTAAGAAAGGAGGAGTAACTGTGACTGTGAATGAACATATTGAATTAATAGCAACTAGATAAGTCACAGTATGGCAAATATGTATTGATTATAGAAAATTAAATCATACCACTAGGAATAGACTAGTTGGGCATAAATACTTTTATGTTCTGGATGGATATACTAGTTATCACCAAATTCAAATAACTCTTGAGGACAAAGAGACAATAAATTTTACCAGTCCTTATGGTACATTTGCTTTTAGAGAATGCCCTTTGGTTTATGTAATGCCTTTACTACATTTTAAAGATGTCTGATGACAATTTTTTGTGATTTAATTTAAAAAAGGGATTGAAGTGTTTATGAATGATTTTTTAGCATTAGGAACTTCATTTGGCTCATGTTTAGAGCATTTATCAAAAGTTCTTAAGCGCTGTGAAGAAACAAATTTAGTCTTTAATTGGGAAAAATGCCAATTTATGGTAGTGGGAGGAATTATATCAGGACATTAAATATCAGAAAATGGTATGGAAGCAGATCCCGCTAAAATTCAAGTGATCGCCAATTTATCTTATCCAACAAATGTAAGGGAAATTAGGAGTTTTTTATGATATGTTGGATTCTACAGACGATATATTAAAGACTTTTCAAAAATTACTAAGCCTTTATGCCATTTACTAGAGAAAGGTGCAATTTTCAATTTTGATGAAGAGTGCCTAAAAGCTTTTGAGTTATTAAAAAAAATTAATCACTACACCAATTATTGTTTCACTAGATTGGGGAAAACCTTTTGAACTGATGTATGATGCTAGTGATTATGCTATTGGAGCCGTTTTAGGACGAAGATATGATAAAATTTTTAAAGTAAATTACGATGCTTGTAAAGCTCTTAATGAAACCCAAATTAATTATACAATAACTAAAAAGGAGTTATTAGCAATAGTATGTACCTTTGAAAAATTTAGATCATAATTCATTGGAACTCATTGCATAGTGCATATAGATCATTCTTCTATTAAGTACTTAATGAAAAAGAATGATGCTAAACCTAGACTTATAAGATGAATTCTTCTTTTGCAAGAATTTGACTTGTAAATAGTAGATAGGAAGGGGGATGAAAATCAAATTGCTGATCATTTGTCTAGAAAAGAGTTATAAAAATCTCTCTATTTTGAGAAAGAAATTAATAAACATTTTTCAGATAAAAAATTATTCAATATTAATGAGTGGCATGTTCCGTGTTATGCCGACATTGTGAACTTTCTTGTAAGTGATATTATACTCTATGGAATGACATACCAACAAAAAAGGAAATTTATATCTGAAGCTAATACTTATTTTTGAGATGACCTATTTTTATTTAAATAAGGAAAGGATCTGATTATTAGAAGATGTAAACCTTTAGAAGAAACTTATGAATTATCCAAAAATGTCATAATTCTAATTTTGGGGACATTTTGGTGTTGATAAAACAACATACAAAATTTTACAATCTGAGGCCTATTATCTTTAGAGATGTTAATGCATACATCAAAACTTGTGATAGATGTCAATGAGTAGACAATATTTCTAGGATAAATAAGATGCCCCTCAATTATATGCTAGAAGTTCAAATATTTGATGTTTGGGGATTAGATTTCATGGGACAATTTATACCATCTTTTGGAAATTTATATATACTGTTACCAGTGGACTATGTATCCATATGGATAGAAGCTGTTGGTTTACCTTGATGTGATGCTCAAAGTGTTTCAAAATTTTTCAAAATGAAAATATTTTGTTGATTTGGGATGCCGAGAGTTAACATAACTGATGGGGGAAGTCATTTCAGAAATGCCATAATGGAGAATCTATTAAAGAAATATCTTATACACCATAAAATTAATACTATTTATCATCCTCAGACAAGTGGTTTAACTGAATTATTTAATTAGAAAATTAAAAGAATTATGGAAAAATTTTTGAATCCCACAAAAATTGATTGGTCAATTAAACTTGACTATGCTTTGTGGGCTTATAAGACTGCATACAAAACTCCTATAAGAATGTCTCCATATAGGCTAATGTTTGGGAAATCTTGTCATTTACCAGTTGAACTTGAGAATAAAGCATATTACAAGGAATGAGTCTTATGAGAGTGTTAAGATTTACAGGCGATTAAAGAGTTCAATTATAATGTGAAAGAGGCTGGTGAGAAAATATTATTACAATTAAATGAGCTTGAAGAGATAAGGAATGAGTCTTATGAGAGTGTAAAGATTTACAAAATAAAGATGAAGATGCGGCATGATGGAAGGATTCTTACTAAAACTTTTCAGCCAGGGCAACAAGTTTTGTTATATAATGCAAGGTTAAGATTTTTTCCAGGCAAAATTAAGTCCAGGTGGATGGGCCCATTTGTTGTTATGAAAGTTTATCCTTATGGAGCTGTGGATATCAAAGATCCTAAAATTGAGAAAGTATTTAAAGTGAATGGTCATAGACTGAAACCTTATTTTTTAGGGGATCAATGAAAATTTAATGATTGAATGATGTTGGGTCAATCAAAATAAGCACTGGTTATGTCGGGCTGACAACGTAAAACCAAGCACTTTGTGGGAGGCAACCCATAGTTATTAGTGTGTTTTTAGCTTTGATTGTTGTTTGTGTGTGATTAAGAAAATTTGGGGTAGTATTTTTTAGAATATTTTGTGTTAGTACTGATTTTAAGACTTTATTTACTAATTTAGACATGCTAGAATGAGTATTTGGATGTTAAGTTGACTGGTGCAAAATTGAGCACTGGCGCTTAAGCATGGATGTTAAAAACCATGTGCAAAACTTAATTTATAGAAGCTTTAACAGCCAATTGGTAAACTTAAACATTCCATGATAGTGTTAGGACATGCCTAGAAGTTATTTGAAGGATTTAGGTCTATAAATAGAAGGGTTTTGTGATGGAATTTCCCCCCATAATAGTTTTTAGCCCTAAATGTCTAAGTGAAAGAGAGATTTTAAGAAAATGTCTTCATGGGAGATGGATTTAAAGAAAAAGAAAGGTAAATGAAGTTAATGCACATCTAGAGCAACAAGAGATGTATAACATTTGCTTAGCCGTTAAGATTGAAGGAATAGAGGAAAAGATCAACAAAATTGAGACTAGCATGGCTTTACTTGAGACAAAGGTAAATGTAGTTAATGCACATCTAGAGCATATTGGATGGCAATTAAAAATGTAATTTAGCCATACTAGTTATATAGAGGAAGTGGATAAGGCGATGTATCTTAAGCAGAAAAGGATTGAAGAAGATTGTATCATAGCTTATCACCACCGTAAGTTTTATCAACTCTATATTCCAAATACCCAAGGAGAGACTAATGAAAGACAAGAATTTGTTCCAATAAATGAAGAATGAAATTAAGGTCAGTGTTAGAGTTTTTTTGTTAGGAGTCGTTATTTTTTATGTGTTATTGTTAAATCTTCTTTTTATTGTTTATGTATTTTATGTGTTTAATTGGGTATGTTTGTTTAGTGTTTGTACTTAGGAAAATTTTCTCATCTGAGACTCTCTAGAATTAGAATTATGTGTTGAATATTGTTTGTAATAGTTTGTAAATGAATATCTTTGTTGGTTTGTGTGAAAATTTGTGTTATTTTAGCCTCAAATCAAATTAGTTATATTGGAGAATTTTGAGAGAGAGCAGAGTTAGAGGAGAGGAAAATAGTCATTTAAGTGTTGTAAGACCATTTAGGGGTGGTATACTTAGGCTAATAGTGCATTTTACTTAAGTTCAAAAATATCAAAAATTGTGCATTGGCGCCTAAGCGCCACATTCTCATGCTTAAGCGTGATGTAACCCAAGAAGGAGGCACCTAAGTGCCACTTATTTGTTCTTAAGCACTGGTTCACAAAAACCGGTTCGTGAATGGGTAAAGGTGAAAAATTTTTCTTCTTCCTCTTGAGTTCGGGATTTTGAAGTTAGGGCAAACCTTTTCGTGGAGATTTCTTGGTGGATTTGAGCCAAATTTACTATATTTGGATTTCTTAAGGTAAGAGCTTCACTTCTTTGTAAGAATTTTGGATTTTCAACATTTATTTTGATTACATTTGGAAAAACACAAAAATCACTATTCATGGTGAAAAGTGAAGAAAAATCTATAGAAATTCCATAAAAAGTGTAGTTTATGCTTATAGGAGTTAAGATTAGTAGATTAGACTTGATTTATGAAGTTATTGTGGAATTTTGTAAAATTTGTAGATTGGCCCCAAGAATGAAGAGGAGTAAAGGAAAGACACACTTTGATTCAAGCAAGTTTGTGAGTTCAAAAGCTTAGAAAAGATATAGTGATGCTCTACAGTCGCAAAAATTGATACCTGAGATGTGTTTTAAAAATTCTCGAGAACGATTCTGTTGTTTTTGCTCTTTGGTTGTGATATCTGTAGTGCAGGAGTTTTATTCAAACCTTCCTAAGGCGAAAGAGGATCGAGTCATGGTCAAAAGCAAATTGGTACCTTTTGCACTAGAGGTAATCAAAATGTTCTACCATTTACCGTCTGATACTTTATATTTTTATGCAAACTATAGCCTGACAGAGATGGAACTGGATGAGATTATTTCATATTTGACTGTTGGAAGGGGACTCTAGAAAATTAAAATGAGAGGAGAGTAAACTTTTCCACTTCAAAGTTAAGTGCACCATCGAAGGCAAGACACAACTTTATTTTAGCTTGCCTGTTACCAACGAATCAACTTAGTGAAGTTACAAGGGAAAAAGCAATGTTGAATTATTGTATTCAGGAAGGCAAACTTATCAATATTGGAGCTTTGATTTATCAGACTATCATCAGTTATGTCACTGTCGCTACTACTGCAGGTATGGGATTTGCTTCCTTGATCTTTTCCTTGTGTGAGCAGACTGGTGTGAGATATGATAACTGGGAAGAAGTGCTGCTACCTTTAAAGCCAATTACAAGTGTAAACATGAAATCTTATTCCAAGCACTCTATTTTTGGTTGGAGAGGAGGATTTTTAAGAAGTTATGGAACGTCGATGTCTGCTGCATCCACCTCTACTGCTTCTACATCGAGACCAACTACCTCACGAGTATCTACTTATAGAGGTGAGTCTACAGAAACTCAAGATCAATTATTGCAGGGGATGATGGATAATATTAATTATACTGCAGATAAGGTTCAAATTCTAGAGCATTTTGCGGAAATATTGATGGGTATGCTAGAAGGCATAGTGATTATGAGGAGAAATTTCACTCATCTTTGGAAAGCCTCATTAGGGGTAACCAAGGGGTGGAATTTCCTTCATATCTAAGATACCCTGATTATGTGCCTACAGATGTCTGGAACAATGGTAATTCAGTTAATGAGGAGGAGGACTAAGTTATTTTTATATTTGTAATATGTGATAGACTACCTGTTGTGAACTTAAGGCATTTGAATTTGTGTACTTGTTTGGACTATGTGATGTGTTGGATTTTCTTTGTTTAATCGTTACTGTGATGTTTGTGTTTTGTTAATATTTTATTTTAAATTCTAGGGAAGTAATTGTTGTTGTCTGTTAATGTGCTTTAGTTAGTTTGGATTGAACTTATTTCTATGTCTTTTGAAAAGTTAAAAATCTTGCTAGCTTTAATTTTAAACTTTAATTTTAGAAAATTGCTATCCTATATTTTTCTTTTATCGTGTTAGTTTGTTTTTTTTATGTTTAGACTGTGAAATCAAAGTTGTGTTTTTTTTATGTCTATACCCACTACTTAGAAGTCTAAGGAATCTCTACTTGTTGAATTATAATTAAAATGACAGAAAATTGATCAAAAATTAATTTTACTCCTATTTTTAGTTTTATACTTATATAATTAGGGTATAAAAATTCTTGTAAGCATGTTATTTCAATTTTTATTCTAGCTTATATGTATCGGCTGCTAAATTGTTTAATCTTGTTAAAAATTCAAGTTTGGGGGGG
>JXCR01100629.1:113606-124116 GCA_002079205.1 Phalaenopsis hybrid cultivar | reverse complement strand
AAATCATTTGGTTGATGTTATGAAAGATAGAGTTGTACTCAACTATCGCATTTAGAACATGAAGGCAATAAATGTTAGTGCACTTATAGTTCAACATGCTTGGAGTATAGCTGGTAGTTCTACAGCTGGAGGATTGGGATACCCTACCTTGATTTTCACTCTATGTGAACAATCAGAAGTAGAATCCCATAGAAATGAAGAGAGATTGCAGCCAAAAAATCTGATTGGGAGGCATATGATTCAAAGAGTGGAGTCATTTATTGAATATAGAAGTGGAAGAGGAGATAGGCCTTCTACATCTACTGCAAGGGCATCTACTTCTAGATCTACATTGCTTGAAGGTATTATGGACCAACTCATGATTCAACAAATGGATATAGTTAATATGCAAACTCAGTTGGGAGAGATGGAAGAAAGGAATGCATATAATGATGAATATCAGCAGAGGAGATTTCAACATGATATTGAGTTTGAAAATGCCATTATAAGACACCATAAAGGTGAATCTAATGTGGATTTTCCTATTTGCCCTAGTTTCACTCCCTATGTTCCCATTCATGATGAAGAGGAAGAAGAAGAAGAAGAAGAAGAAGAATCAGATGATGAAGAGGAAGGAGATGAAGATTGTTGTTTTATGAGTCTTGTTTAGTTTTTTTTATGTTTGTTTGTTATTGATGTTTGTATTGAGATGTACTTTTATTTAGAAAACTAGTTGTAGTAAAAGACTTTTTAAGTTGTGTTGTGGAATGGCAATTTGTAATAGTAATTGTAGACTTTCACTTTTTTTGCATTTTCAGTATTGATAGTTTAGTTTTTCATTTTTTGTATTTATTTTTTTAATTCTTAGCAAGTTCTCTAAAATATATTAAGTTTTATTTAATGCTTTAAAGCCTGTATGTAGTTTTACAGTTAGTACCTGCAATATACCTGAGCCAAGTATCATATTCATAAATCCTCTACAGGTCAGTTTTTATTTTCTTGCAATACTATTTTCTTTCACCTACTAAATTTTATACTAAAAATATTTTTAAAAATCACATAAAAACTTAAGTTTGGGGGAAAGAAAATTTTATTTTGAAATGGAGTAAAGTAAATTTAACATGGTCTGGGATATTAAGATTTAACTTTAAATGACTATACTTTTATTTATAAATGTTGTGGTAAATTTAGGTAAAACATTTTTAATAATGAAGATCAATTCTAAAGTTAAAGATATTTGGTATGATAGGATAAGACTATGTTTTCCTATTTTAAGTAAAGANAATAATGAAGATCAATTCTAAAGTTAAAGATATTTGGTATGATAGGATAAGACTATGTTTTCCTATTTTAAGAAAATTATATTTTTGAAATGTTAAGAATTTTAGAGTTTCAAGTAAGAAGAAAAGAATGAGACTTTATGAAAAATCATAAACTAATATCTATTTATGAAGTGAAGAAAGGTAAGGAGCTTTAACTTTAAGAAGAGGATGATGAAGTTCAAAATTATTAAAGGCTATCTAGATATAGTAACCCTCACTTGGAAAAGAAAAAGAAGAAAAAAAAAAGAAAAGAAAGGATAGAAAGATCCTAACAGAAAAGATAAGAAAAGAAAATAAAAAATTGGTGAGGAGAAGCTTAATAAAAAATTGGCTTCACTTGAATCAACTTAAGGAATGAGCTTTATTACTTTTTCTAAACTTGTGTTAGATTATTAGTCACATTCCTAGTAAAGTTTTCATGAAGTTCTTTTTCAAATGAATGTTCTAAATGTCCTTAATATGATAAATTGCAATTCTTCTTGAAATGAATAGAAATTCATTAATCTTAAATTTGATTACTAAGTATTTCTAGACTTAGAGTTTGAATCTAAGTTATTAAAGGGGTTTTCTTAAATTTTGNTAAGGAATGAGCTTTATTACTTTTTCTAAACTTGTGTTAGATTATTAGTCACATTCCTAGTAAAGTTTTCATTAAGTTCTTTTTCACATGAATGTTCTAAATGTCCTTAATATGACAAATTGCAATTCTTCTTGAAATGAATAGAAATTCAAAAATCTTAAATTTGATTACTAAGTATTTCTAGACTTAGAGTTTGAATCTAAGTTATTAAAGGGGTTTTCTTAAATTTTGCTATTTTATTTATTAAACTAAAGTATAGAAGTTATAAGTTAAACTCTATCCTAAGTCATATGCTTTAATGTAATAAAAGTATCACTTGAGGACAAGCAACATTTAAGTTTTAGAGATTTTAACACACTAAAATAATATACTATTTTAAGTACCTATTTTATGCTTATTTTTTTGGGTGATATTGTACTTTAAAGTGTGGTATATTTATGTTTTTGTTGCTGGTATATCATTTTTAGGCATTTAGAACAAAAATAGCAAAAAGGGCAAAATTTGGAGCAAAAAAGAACCAATTTTGGATCCTGCACATATTGCGCCAAAATCCAGAGAGATGGTGTATGATGCGCCAGATCGTCGCATGATGCGTCAGGGATGACCTTTTCAAGTTAAGGTGGTTTGAGATGAATTTTTGCGTGAATTTAAAAAGGACACTTGTTCTACACACCTCTTGGAGTAATTCAATGCATCTAGATACTTTGGAAGGCTCTTTTATGAAGGGATATGACTCTTGGATCAAATGAAACATCTTTTCAATTAAAAAAAGTTGACTTTAGGAAGAAATTTTGAAGAGAATTTTGAATTCTTTTCTAAATGAGGAAGCCCAAAATAAAAGAAGATGACTTCTCATTTGTGTGTGCGTAACGTAACGGAGAGAGAGAAAGTGGTGTGAGTTAAAGAGAGAGAGAGAGAGAAGAGGAGATTTTCTTCTAGGGTTGTAAGAGGAGAGGGAAGGTGAGAGAGTTCTCCTTTTGCTTATAAAGAGAGAAAGGCTTGGAGAGAACTTCTAAGGATTTGCTAGGGAAAGATTGTGAGATAAGTTGTATTTTTATTTCTTTATATTTTATAAACTTATTTTTATATATAAAATCTGTGTTTTATCGTATCATTCTTATGAATTTTGAGTAATCTTCTTTTTCATTCTCCCTACTTTGAAGATATGGTTTTGTGAAGAATATATTTTGCTTTCTACGGTTTTAAATGATAATAATTTATGATGATTTGAACTTCGATCTTCATTTATTTTTTCTGGCCAATTGAAATGTTAAAACTTGTTGAGAGACATATGTTCTTAAATGAGATATGATTTCTACAATATAGGGAGAATCACATTTGATTTCATGGGAGAGTATGTCATCCATGACATTGGGTGCACATAAATAGGGAAATAAACTTTATTGGATGCAAAATTGAAAATTTTAAGGTGACATATTAAAACCCCAATTTGTTTCAGTTGATTGGAAACTAATGCGAGATCGTTAGCCCTCAAGGGAGGGAGCAGAGAGAGCTCTGGAGTGACAGCTGGTATCCTCCCAACCTAACCACAGAATTAGGGAACAAACTCTGGATTAGTCAATATTCCTTATAGCACTCAGAAGAGGGTAAAGAATAAGATTGCTCTTATTTGGGACAACAAAATTTTAAAATATATTTTTAAATATCTTCAATTTCTCCACAATCCATATATTTATTGTAAAGGGAAAGGAAGCTTTCTTAAATTTGAACTTTCCGTCACAACAAAAACTTTATATAATTTTCATAATTTTACTTTCAAAAGTTTAGCATTTGTTTAGTTTAATTTATGAAATCTTACATCTAGATTTAATTAGCATTCACCTGAGTAGTTAATTTTCAAACTTCGTACTTTACGTTTATTTTTGTTTTTATTATAAAATAACTTTCATAATTTACTTTAGGGATTTTCCAACTTTCCTGTGGGATCGATATCTAGGACTCTATTAGAGCCCTTTATTACTTGAACGATACATATACTTGCATTGATATTACAAGGGAATTGATAGTTTAAAAAGACTTTTAAAAGATAAATTACTTTCATAAAAAGTATTTTTGTTGGGATTGTATTGAATATTTATTATAAATCTGCCTGTATCAAGTTTTTTGTCGTTGTTGAGTGGTGTCAACTTTATAAATATCTACATATACAAAAATCTTGGATCAGTTAAGCCTAAGCGCCAGGTACACTGCGCTTACACGCCAGAAGTAGTTATTTGATGATTTATTAAATTTGAATGAATTTTGAAGAGGTGTTTGAAGCAACCCTTGTTAAAAATGTGGGAAATAGCCCATGGACATAAAAAATTCATTCAATTGGATTTTGAAAGGTGGAACTTCTAGAAAAGTCATTGAATGAAGAAACATTTTGAAGAAACACCAAGGCACCTTTTGGATTTTAATTAAAAAAAAGACTTGGATCATCAAAGGAAGAGGCCAGCCATCAACCATTAGAACCATCATTCATCGAAGTAACCACTGCCGCCGCCGACCACTTTCTTTTTATTTTGAGTGTTAGTTTGTATTGTGAGTGAAAGAAGAGAATTCAAAGGAATTTTAAGACATTTGGTGGAGAGGATTTGAGATAAGTGTTTATCTTTGTGATTAGACTTGGTTTTAAGTCAGATTTCTTGTTTGTGTGTATGATTTCTACTTTAAACTAATGTGTGGTTGTGTTTTATCTATAGATTCTGAGTATTTTTCTTTATCTTTTTTCATTAAAATGATAAGTGATTAAGTATTTAAATTAAGTTGTGTGAAGTATTAGACATCAATGTTGAAAGAAGTTATGATGATTTGAAACCTTGTACATCATTTGCTTCTTAATTTGGCCAATTAAGATGTTAATATTTATTGCGGGAACATGTAAGATCCGTCTCAGTCAAAAAATGGTTAAAATCACATATTGATTTCATGGATGAGAATGTATTTCATGGGGTTGAGCACAAATAAATAGGGAAATAAACTTTTCATGGGTGTAGAATTAGTGGACTTTAGAGTGGCAGGTTAAAGCCCCCAATTTGATTTATAGTTTTAGGTTTTGATACAAGATGTTAGCTCACAAGTGGAGGGAGAAGAGGGAACTTTAGATTGAGAGCTAGTATTTTCTCTACCTAACCGGTCTTCAAGACTATTCAAACTATATATTAGTCAATGTTCTTTATAGCATCTCTAGTAAGGGTAAAGAATATTATTGCTCGTATTTGTCACAACACATTTAGCATACTTTCACAACAAAATTTTTATACTTGTAACTGATTCTTGATACGGAATAAGATATTTTATTTATATTCCCTTCATCTTGCAAATATTTAGCTAAGTTAATTAGTTGCTTACTTTATTTTTATAAATCAAAAATTACAAAAAGAGTCAAATTTTCATTCATATTATAGTATCTTAAGTTTAAGTAAGAAGATTTTGCTAAGTAGATTTTTGTTATCTAAACTTTCTAGTTTTATATAGTGCATATTACTAGTTTTCCGTGTGGGTTCAATATTCGGGGCTTAATTAAAAAGTCTTATATTACTTGATAACGATACATATGTTTGCGTAGTATCCTATATTTAAATATTATAACCGTATTCTTATTTGTTTCATAGTGAAAAACTTACCTAGCTTTTGATTTGGATCAAGTTTTTGACTTCATTGCAAATTAATAATAACTATTAAGGAAATTAAGCATAAAAGTGCATACATCGCATTTGACATCTATCAAGAAAATCGAGATTAAGTTTTTAGCGATGTTGTCGGGGAAATGAATAAAATTATAAAAATTTTCAAAAAGAAGTTTTTAGAAAGCAACATTTCAATTTTTACAGAGTCTTATTTTTAATTTAAGATTTATTGTAGGAATATTGTAGTGTTGTTTTATATTAATTTTTTGTTTGGGTGTTTTTATTTTTATTTTTTTTATTTTATGTGTTTTATAGTAATGTATGCATAGTTCATGTTCCACAGGACTTGTATCTTACAATTCTAAATTAGAAAGAACTATTATAAAAAATTAAAAAATTAAAATTTACTCAAAATTTTCAAGAAATGATAAATCAAAATAATCAAAATGCTGAAAAATTTAGACCTTTAAGAGATTATGCAAGCCCTACGGTGGATGAACGTCATTATAGTATTCAAAAACCCACTGTAGTGGCTAATTCATTTGAACTTAAACCCACTATTATCCAAATGGTCTCGAATAATCAGTTTGGGGAAGCACCAACTGAAGATCTAAATTTATATCTTGCCAATTTTCTAGAATCGTGTACTACATTTAAATATGATGATGTATCAGATGATGCTATAAGACTTAGATTATATCCTTTCTCACTAAGGGATAAAGCTAAGATATGGTTACATTCGTTATCACCTAGATCTATCAGAAGTTGGGGTGATTTAGCTCAGAAATTTCCTGCTGAATATTTTCCACCATCAAAAACTGCGAAGGTTATAAATGATATTACATCATTTTGTCAGTTTGAAGGGGAATCTATTTATGAAGCATGGGAACGATTTAAAGAACTCCTAAGAAAGTGTCCACACCATGCTATACCAGATTGGTTAATAATTTAAACATTTTACAATGGATTAGCTGGATCTCTTAGATCTATTATTGATGTCGCTGCTTATGGTTCATTGATGTCAAAACCATTTATTGATGCTTATGATTTAATCAAAGAGATGGCTACAAATAATTTTCAATGGCCTTATGAAAGGTTAAATCTTAAGAAAGTAGCCAATGTTCATGAAAGTGATGTTTTGTCATGTTAGCAAATCAAGGGGGTAAATCCTAAGAAAGTAGCCAATATTCATGAAACTGATGCATTTACCATGTTAGAAAATTAAGTTTTACAATTTGTTAAACCAATTTGGAATGAATTTTTCTCAACCAATTTCCATGATTGAAGAGAATTCATTAGACCAAATGGTAGATTCATAAGCATCATTAGAGAATTTGAATGTCATAAATAATAAGCAGAATAATCTATATTCAAACTATTATAACCAAGGTTGGAAGAACTATCCCAACTTTAACTAGACTAATACTTCGGGTGGTAATAATCAGCAATGTGGGAACAACCAAGTAAACCCATTGGGAAACTAGAACCACCAAAGGGAATAGTAATTATAGACCTACTTATCCTCCAAGTTTTAACAATAATCCACAATTTAAGGAGAAGAAGTTACTGTTACAAATGAGAAATCAGTTACAAAGTCAAGGAGCTACAATTAGAAATATTGAGAATCAATTGAGACAAATAACAAATTCATCAAGTAATAGATCCTAATGAACACTTCCAAGTAATATAGAAGTAAATCCAATAAACCAAAATAAAGAGCAAATAAAAGTCGTTCAACCTAGAAGCGGAAGAGAATTGGAAGGTAGAGTTCAAAAAGAGACTGAAGTAGAGAGAGAAGATATTGAAGAACCAAAAGAGGATGCTCCGAAAGGTTTAGAGAGACATATTTCTCCACTTAAAGTTGACTTGGCAAAACCACCACCTCCATTTCCTCAGAGGCTCCGACAATAAAAGTTGGATAAGCAATTTTCAAAATTTCTGGAAATTTTTAAGAAGCTTAAAATTAACATTTCATTTCTTGAACCTTTAGAACAAATGCCAAGTTATGTGAAGTTCCTGAAGGATATTCTTAAGAANAAGACATTTGGTGGAGAGGATTTGAGATAAGTGTTTATCTTTGTGATTAGACTTGGTTTTAAGTCAGATTTCATGTTTGTGTGTATGATTTCTACTTTAAACTAAAGTGTGGTTGTGTTTTCTCTATAGATTCTGAGTATTTTTCTTTATCTTTTTTCATTAAAATGATAAGTTATTAAGTATTTAAATTAAGTTGTGTGAAGTATTAGACATCAATGTTGAAAAAATTTATGATGATTTGAAACCTTGTACATCATTTGCTTCTTAATTTGGCCAATTAAGATGTTAATATTTATTGCGGGAACATGTAAGATCCGAGATGGTATTGTCTTAGTCAAAAAATGGTTAAAATCACATATTGATTTCATGGATGAGAATGTATTTCATGGGGTTGAGCGTAAATAAATAGGGAAATAAACTTTTCATGAGTGTAGAATTAGTGGACTTTAGAGTGGCAGGTTAAAGCCCCCAATTTGATTTATAGTATTAGGTTTTGATACGAGATATTAGCTCACAAGTGGAGGGAGATGAGAGAACTTTAGATTGAGAGCTAGTATTTTCTCTACCTAACCGGTCTTCAAGACTATTCAAAATATAGATTAGTCAATGTTCCTTATAGCATCTCTAGTAAGGGTAAAGAATATTATTGCTCGTATTTATCACAACACATTTAGCATACTGTCACAACAAAATTTTTATACTTGTAACTGATTCATGATAAGAAAGAAGATATTTTATTTATATTGCCTTCATCTTGCAAATATTTAGTTAAGTTAATTAGTTGCTTACTTTATTTTTATAAATCAAAAATTACAAAAAGAGTCAAATTTTAATTCATATTATAGCATCTTAAGTTTAAGTAAGAAGATTTTGCTAAGTAGATTTTTGTTATCTAAACTTTCTAGTTTTATATAGTGATATTACTAGTTTTCCGTGTGGGTTCGATATTCGGGGCTTAATTAAAAAGTCTTATATTACTTGATAATGATACATATGTTTGCGTAGTATCCTATATTTAAATATTATAACCGTATTCTTATTTGTTTCATAGTGAAAAACTTACCTAGCTTTTGCTTTGGATCAAGTTTTTGGCTTTATTGCAAATTAATAATAACTATTAAGGAAATTAAGCATAAAAGCGCATACATCGCATTTGACATCTATCAAGAAAATTGAGATTAAGTTTTTTAGCGATGTTGTCGGGGAAATGAATAAAATTATAAAAATTTTCAAAAAGAAGTTTTTAGAAAGCAAAATTTCAATTTTTACAGATTCTTATTTAAAATTTAAGATTTATTGTAGGAATATCGTAGTGTTGTTTTATATTAATTTTTTGTTTGGGTGTTTTTATTTTTATTTTTTTTATTTTATGTATTTTATAGTAATGTATGCATAGTTCATGTTCCATAGGACTTGTATCTTACGATTCTAAATTAGAAAGAACTATTATAAAAAATTAAAAAATTAAAATTTACTCTAAATTTTCAAGAAATGATAAATCAAAATAATCAAAATGCTGAAAAATTTAGACCTTTAAGAGATTATGCAAGCCCTACGATGGATGAACGTCATTATATTATTCAAAAATCCACTGTAGTGGCTAATTCATTTGAACTTAAACCCACTATTATCCAAATGGTATCGAATAATTAGTTTAGGGAAGCACCAACTGAAGATCTAAATTTATATCTTGTCAATTTTCTAGAATTGTGTACTACATTTAAATATGATGATGTATCAGATGATGCTATAAGACTTAGATTATATCCTTTCTCACTAAGGGATAAAGCTAAGATATGGTTACATTTGTTATTACCCAGATCTATCAGAAGTTGGGGTGATTTAGCTCAGAAATTTCTTGCTAAATATTTTCCACCATAAAAAAACTACGAAGGTTATAAATGATATTACATCTTTTTGTCAGTTTGAAGGGGAATCTATTTATGAAGCATAAGAACGATTTAAAGAACTCCTAAGAAAGTGTCCACACCATGCTATACCTGATTGGTTAATAATTCAAACATTTTACAATGGATTAGCTGGATCTCTTAGATCTATTATTGATGTCGCTGCTTGTGGTTCATTGATGTCAAAACCATTTAATGATGCTTATGCTTTAATCAAAGAGATGGCTACAAATAACTTTCAATGGCCTTCTGAAAGGTTAAATCTTAAGAAAGTATCCAATGTTCATGAAAGTGATGTTTTGTCATGTTAGCAAATCAAGGGGGTAAATCCTAAGAAAGTAGCCAATATTCATGAAACTGATGCATTTACCATGTTAGAAAATTAAGTTTTACAATTTGTTAAACCAATTTGGAATGAATTTTTCTCAACCAATTTCCATGATTGAAGAGAATTCATTAGACCAAATGGTAGATTCATAAGCATCATTAGAGACTTTGAATGTCATAAATAATAAGCAGAATAATATATATTCAAACTATTATAACCAAGGTTGGAAGAACTATCCCAACTTTAACTAGACCAACACTTCGGGGGTAATAATCAGCAATGTGGGAACAACCAAGTAAACCCATTGGGAAACTAGAACCACCAAAGGGAATAGTAATTATAGACCTACTTATCCTCCAAGTTTTAACAATAATCCACAATTTAAGGAGAAGAAGTTACCTATAGAAGAAGTGGTGTTACAAATGAGAAATCAATTACAAAGTCAAGGAGCTACAATTAGAAATATTGAGAATCAGTTGAGACAAATAACAAATTCATCAAGTAATAGATCCTAATTAACACTTCCAAGTAATATAGAAGTAAATCCAAAAGACCAAAATAAAGAGCAAATAAAAGTCGTCAACCCAGAAGCAGAAGAGAATTGGAAGGTAGAGTTCAAAAAAAGACTGAAGTAGAGAGAGAAGACATTGAAGAACCAAAAGAGGATGCNACTGAGCAAGAGGGTATTTTTATTTTATTTTTATGAGTTTTCTATGAAAAGTTAT